>VMDR010004363.1:0-17473 GCA_007922815.1 Macrotus californicus | reverse complement strand
TCTATGCTAGAGAGAATCCAGAAAGGGGAGGGATTTTTGCCTGCTTTGCAGCCATAATTGTAAAGGGGAGACAATACACCCCAAAAAGCTAGTGTGGTGGAAATGACAGCAATCTTCACACCTTCACCTCCTGTGGGCATTCCTCCCTTCCTGGCAGAGCCCTCCTCTTCTTCCCTTGCTTTTCTCTAAGGACACCTTGGAGGTTTCCCCTGTCTAATAAAGGAGGTGCGATCCCTTTCAAGTGGCTGTGGGGCTGTGAATGTCTTCACGTAACAGAGCAAATGGCTGCAATAACTGATCTGGTCTTTAACTAGAGAGAGGCACCAAACAAGAGCTCGTGCACGACCCATGCGAAGGTAAAGCCTTCCTATTCTCTGCTGAGGAAGGCGACAACAGGCAAAAGCAGAAAAGATCAGATCTGCAGTTCCAAGCCCCACTCTCTCTGGAGTTTTAGTTCACCTGACCACATTCTTAAGCTTCATCTCCACTGTCCATTTCAATATCCATCTCTTCTGTATCAGCAGCTCGCGACAAGATGTCTGCCATCAGGGCTTCTTCCAATTTCTTACGCACTTGTTGTACTCGCTCTTCCTGTTTCCTTTGTAATAAGAGAATGGAAAGACTCGGGTCACTGGGCACGTAATGGAAATAAGAAGCTGCTACTGAAGTTCATCTTTACTTCAAAATCATGAACATTCCTGAGAAAAACACATTCCTTCTCCTTACACTTTGCAAAATTGCTTGTATTCTCAAGAAACCAGATCACACAAGAGATGGGCGAGCATTCCTCACCTCACAGAGAATTCTGGCAGGAGCAGATTTACTTCAGTGACCTTTTCTTCAACTTCAAGAATTTCAAATACATGAAGATTTGGGGTTATTCCCATAAAGGGTACTCAGAAACATCTCGGAAGCAGGGATAGAACAGGAAGTAACATGGAAAATAAAGAAGCAGAAAAGACTTGTTCAATGAAGCGCTGAGAAATGGAGGCAGAGGGCGGGGTAAGCTGGGAGGGAGCGTGGCATCTGTGGCTGGTACCGGAAAATCAGGCGAGCCCTCTCCTGGGTTCCCAGGCCTGCTGGCAACAGGCCATCGTGAAGGAAACAGATTACACGCTCCTCTGCACAGAGGACAGGAACTGAAAAGCAGGTCTTTAACTGAGATGAACTGAGTAGGTCAAGAGCATGGCACAAGTGTCTCTGTGTGTTAGTAACCCTCAAAAGAGGGTTAGTAACACCACATCACTAAAAAAAAAAGGTTCTGAACTGTGAGATGGAAAACAAAGCACAGGAACAAAGGCTACTGGTATGCACTTTATCTCAAAAAAGCAGAAAAAAAATGAGAGTTGCCTCTGGACAGGGCTAGCAAGGGACTCCTAAAACAGTTCAAGCAAACAGGGGTGGAAAACAGAAGGTCACATCCAGAACCACATGGAGAGGCAGAGATGAAGGAACACAGAAGAAGGGAGAAGACTGGTACATAAAAGTCATAGAAAAAAACAAGGGAGGGCGAGAGAGGCAGAGGCACTGGTAGGAAGATGAATCTTGACTAGAAGACAGAACCGTCACCTCCTGAGACCAGAGGCAGGTGGGAAGACAGACGTCAAGTGGGAGAAGCCCCATGCCAAGAGGTGCAACAATGAACACCCAGGGCCCCGCTGGGGGAAAAAAGTGGTTTTCCTCTATCAGCAACTGAGGAAGACAAACTGCAGCAACGCCCACACCTGGGAAGCAGAAGAGCAGAGGAGCAATGTTCCAGAAGACTCCTCGGACTCCTCGAGCAGTCACTCCTTGGGTGCTCAACCAAATGGAAAGTTACACTTATACACTCCAGCCCACATGTCTCCTTATCTCATGAGACTACCCGCAGGGTAGTGAAGTTAACATATTGTGTAGCCATGAAAACCTTCTATGGCATCGTTATTAAACTCTGAAATCAGCACAAAACGTTAAAAGGTATGGCCTTCCCCTGTTTAAGTGAATTTTCTAAAAGAGGGAGGCTGTCAGTGAATTAGAGCCCTACAGCCTCTGTCATATTAAAAGAAGCTGGAGTCCCACAGATTTTCATGTAGTGCAGCAAGGTCAAGCACACATTGTTTATTTCCTACATAGTTAGTCTTGCCTCTGGCTCAGTGACTCAAGGTTTACGACAAATGACATCTGGGTCTCATTGGCAGTCTCTCACTCCTAATAATAGAGTATGAGAATTCGCATGACTGCCCTAGAGTCACTCCATTAGGAAGACAAAGAAAATGGAGTGAAGGGTGCTTTTGGCTGGAGAAGTACATCTTAGACTCTAATATTTGCCACGATTCTCTCATCTCCAGAATTACTTTCCACACTTACGGAAGCTGAAATTAAAGCATCTGCCCACAGGGGCAGGCAGAATTCTAACACAGTCCCCAAGTTGCCCCCTGTCCCACCCCTGTATATACTCCTTGTTAAGTCCCTCCCCTCAAGGGTAGGTGGATCTTACGAATATGGTGGAATGAAACTCCATGATTAGGCTACTAATCAATCTGACACAGAGTCAATAAAAAGAAATTATCATAGAGGTTCTGACCTAATAAGACGAGCCCCTGAAAGGTGCTGGCCCTTACTAAAAGAAGCTGCAGAGGGAATACAGAGGGACCCATGGGCCCAGGAACTGCCATCGGCCTCTAACTGCTGAGAACATCCCCACCCCACAGTCAACAAGAGAACAGGGGCCTCCGTCCTACAACCACACAGAATTCTGCAACAACCACTGGACCCTGAAAGTGGCCCCATGAATCCAGAAGGAAATGTGGTCCAGCACACACTTTGGTTTCGGTCTGTAAGACTCAGGCAGAGAATCCAGCTATGCTTGGCCCAGACTCTGGACCTATGGAACTGAGCTATAAATGGGCACTGTTTTAAGCTGTTAAGTTTATGAGGATCTGACTCAGTATTAGAAAACAAATATACTCATGGATGAAAATATTATCAAAGATGCTGAAAAAATATATACTTAATGTTCAGATCTTTAATTGAAGGTTTAATGTAAACAGAATATTGGAGACACAATTGGAGAAAGGGCAACAATTCCATTTGCAGTAATTTATTTTGAACCTGTACTAATTCAACAAGAAATGTTTGCTTAATAATTTCTGTTATGACAATGAAATCAAACGGGCAATTTGTTAAACAAGTTTACCTTAAAAGGAAATCATCCAGATCTGGCTCCGAGATGGTTTCCTCTACTATCAAAAGATCTGGTGTTGAAGCCATCAACATTCCCAAGCTATCACTCAGACAACCTCAGTCAACACCAGCAATGACCGGGAGAAACCCTGCTGATTAGTCACCCCAAGACAGAAAACAACTTGTCTCCTGAGTAATTTCCTTCCTTAAGGGTGAGAATAAGCCAAGCAGCAAGTTGATTCCTCTCCTTGATTTTCATTTTGTTTTTCTTAAAAAATGATGCTGATCATAAACGCTATGTAATCAAGGCGTCTGCATGAATTCAACACTGAACCACTCTCCATCTTTGTAAGCCCAGAAAGGTTTAAACAAAATTATAAACCTAGGTAGACTTATGCATTTAAAAACATTCTCATTCCAACTTGTAAGGATTCAGAAAAAAAATTACAAATATAAAACATATTTGTAAAGTATATGATTCAAAAGTGCCATCTGCTGGTTTTGTCTAGGAATAATACCCAAGAAAGCTTTAGGATTTCCATTCAGAGAATAGAAACAATGATGTATATACACACTGCCATATTTTGAAAGAAAACACAGTATGCGACACTATCAATATAAAGTAATGATACTCAAGTTCACCGATCCCCTATGACAATGTCTTTGAGGTCTGCATATCTAGAGTGGGGCTGCGGCTTCTGAGCAACAGCTTTGCTATGCTTTCTGGGCACTGTCAATTGCAGTTGTGTGCTTTCCTTTCACTACGAGGGGCCGATACCCTGACTGGTGGCTCAGCCTCAGAAAAAGTAAAAGAGGTTAACAGATTGTGCCCGCCCCTTACTCCTGGCTCTGTTTTACTGCCGTACCCTTTGCTTCATCTTTCCCATTTGCTTAGGGGTGTGTGTGTGTGTGTGTGTGCACTTGTGTGCGTGTGTCTGTCTGTTTCTCTCTCTCTCTCTGGAGTCACCTTAAATCTTTCCTTGAAGGTGGAGATAAATAAATCTCTAAATTGAGCTAAAGTGAAGTAAACATCATCAAGGTAAGTAAATGAAACAGTGAAAACACAACGGAGCTTAAAGCATGACTATGCTCTGCTTTGAAGAGACTGCTTTGCAGACACACTAATGCGGGAAGCAATGCGAACAGGCCTAGCCTGGTGAAGGGAAGAATCCCAACCACAAGACACTGCGAAAGGGATGAGGAGAGAGTACAACTGACCTGTCCTTTGGACATGATCACGATGACACCCTTATCCACGCCACCGCTACCTTTTCAACAGGTGTTTGTTTTAAATGTCCTACATCACCTTCCACTGGTTTCACAAAAGCTCTGTAAATACACATCCATAACTTTCCGAGGGATTCCTCACGTATTAGGTATGTCACTGAACCCGACAGGCAGAATGCAGTTTATCAGATGTAAAAAAAAGTGTCTGAAGTTAGGTCCAGCTGCCTTACCTAATGTCTTCGTCTGTGACAATGAAAGCTTTGCAGAGGGGTTGCGACGTGTTGAGCCAAACAGCGGGGTTCTTTTCCACAGCAGGGGAGGCTTGCCCTGTGATTGGTGCAGAGCTTGTGTGCAAAGCACTGGCAACAGCAGATAAAAGGGTCTCATCATTGCTACCTGGACCGACTCCTGCAATCAGACATTCGTACTAGTTAAAGGAAACTTCCAGATGTGCTAGCAAACCCTATGTCACCTAAAACAACCAATATTTTTATATTCATTCTATATTCATCTATTTCAAACTGAAATAAGCCAAAGGAGCAAAGGATTACATAATATCTCCTTAACAGTTATTATTTACCAAAGAATTAACATTAAATGGTAAAAAAAAAAAAAAAAAAAAAATACCTGAGCACTACAATAGAATTTTAACATAACTTTTAAAATACAACTTCCAATTGCTTTTTAAAACTTTTTAAAAGTTAGCTACATTTCCTAAACCAACGTTAATGTATTCCTGAATTTCTCCTGGAACAGCTTCTCCTGGAGTTTTTAACATGAACTTCTAGCAACACCCCACACCGATCTTCTGTGCTCCAGGACACCAAAGCAGAAGTCAGTGCAAGCACACTATACCTACAGCTCTACCAGTTTTCTCACACACCCAACAAATAACTAAGTTAATAGATTTCTTTTTTTATCTTTATTGTTCTAAAGATTTTATTTATTTATTTTAGAAGGGAAGGGAGGGAGAAAGAGAGGGAGAGAAACATCAATGTGTGACTGCCTGTCACAGGCCCCTTGTTGGGGACCTGGCCCGCAACCCAGGCACGTGCCCTGACTGGGAATCGAACCGGCAACCCTTTGGTTCGCAGGCTAGCGCTCAATCCACTGAGCCACACCAGCCAGGGCTAATAGATTTATTTAATAAGTGCACAGTTTGCCTACCTTTAGGAGACTGGCCTCTATGACCAAATTTAAATGCACTGCTTAAAGTCATAAGCGTGTTAAACCAGTTAAAGCAATAATTTCCAAGAACAGAGAGGGATGAGACAACATTCTAACCATGAATTATGAGGACTTTTAAGCAGTCCACAATACACTGAAATTAAGAAGCTGAAGTTCTCACACTTGAAAAGCACTGCTTCTCTAAACCTTGGAACTGACATGGTGAGACAGGCACAACAGCAATTGCGTCCCCACTCCAGATCCCACTGGTTGCTGTTCCTGGACTGAGGCGTGTCTGGTCCCACTGCTATCTGCAGCAGCAGTTTGTGGAGGGAGAGGCAGAGGAGAGCTGCGAGCTGTTCTTTCAATGAGAGACAAGAAGGAGCAAGTGCTGGGGCAGGGCCACAGGCTGCATAAGCAGGAAGCGTGAGAAATTCTGCCACTCAGCTATATTCGGTTCTAAAAGCAGCACATGGGTTAATTTATATGAGAAGCCTAACCTACAGCCAACATCTTTACACAGAAAAAATCTTAGGTAATACACTGCCCTGAAGCATCCCTGCAACCTAGAAGCGTTTTGCGTACATTTTCCCCTGGGTTCACTAAAACACAAGAGGTCCAGTACTCAGCAAGGCACACAGGCTCCCAAGGAGGGGCCTCATCTCAATCACTTTGGACTCCACAGCATCTAACAGAGCCTGGCACACAGTGTGTACTGCTCAACTGAACTGAGATAATACCTTGAAGACCTTTAGGTAGTTCCATGGTTTTTATAATTTGTTCTGTTACATCTGATGCACTAAGTCCTTGTAGCCTCTTCTCCCAGAAAAGCTGTAAGGCAAAACATCACTGTTAATAGATACATTCTTGGAACAAGAAAGTAGCGCATCGATGCTGTTAAATAATGAAATTGAAATCATTCCAATAGTTTCCTAATTTCCACTTATTTTTCTTACAAAAAGCTCAATGAGACTCCAAACAGGAATTACTTCAACACATCATCATTCTTTCAAATGATATTACTCAAAAAAAATTTTTTTTGTTATTTTATGGAACCTATTCACTTATCACAGTACTAAAGATTGTGTTATATACTATATATTACTTCTTTATAAGGTATCTTCCAAAGAATATAAGTTAAATTTTTAAAGCTTCATTTGGCATAAAAAGTAGGGCTATAGCTTATCAGGGGAAAGAAAAGAGATTACATTATAGAAAGCCTCTTTATCCAGTATCAGGGAAAGAGCTCTTCCACCTGTGATTTTTCCAAGGCAACAAGTTTAGCCCTTTAGCATACTTTGAGGAGGAAAACAAAGGCTGTTTCTTTATGGGAACTTTTCTAGAATG
The DNA here is from genome assembly GCA_007922815.1 of Macrotus californicus. Classification (NCBI taxonomy): domain Eukaryota; kingdom Metazoa; phylum Chordata; class Mammalia; order Chiroptera; family Phyllostomidae; genus Macrotus; species Macrotus californicus. The sequence goes on along the minus strand of VMDR010004363.1, from coordinate 10,570 downwards.
TTTTACATACTTTCTTGCTTTTGTTAAAACAGATGCCTTGTTCATGAGTGACCACCTCCCTGCTGCATGGGGCCTAGGTCACTTTGGCCACTCCGTGGCCACAGGTCATCCCTCTGGGCATCAGTGAGCACGCTGGAGGCCCTTCATACCCTGTGCAGCTACAGAGTATGTAACTGTGTATCCAAACTCTAAATGGGCCGAGGTGGCCCTGCTGTTTGATTGGCATCGCTCCCCTTCTTCCTTCTCTCCTAGTTAGCTACTGCTTCTCTCAAGTGTCACTGGTCCATTCGGCATGTCCTCAAGCCTTCATCTTTTTCTAGTCTGCTTCACATCTACTGCAGCCCACGAAACAGACAGAGGAATTCCGTTGGACTCCCTGTATGTCTTTAACCTTGGATACCCGAGGCCTGTCACACAGTGGGCACTGAAAAACTGTTCGTGTGAATGACAAAATATGGGGGTAACTGGACTCAGAATGAGGGTCTTGAAGGGCACACAAATCCAAGTTGAAACCCCAGCTCTAGATGTATGACCTTGGACGAGTTCCATAACTTCAGAAGCTTCAACTTCCTCTTCTGTAAACTGTGGCAGCAATGACTGGGGATTAAACAAGGCAGTACAGGTAGAGAACTGGTCACAAAGTAAACCTAAGGTTTAGGATGTTTACTTTCCTTAAATTTGGACCATTCCGAGGGCTTTCCAGGCTTCTAATTCTGACTTCCAGTTATATAAAACATATCAGATAATTGTGCACCCCCCAGACAAAAGCAAAGATACAATAAAATAATTATATTTATGGCAGAATGGTAATATGTTGGATTTACAACAGCCTCAATGCTGGCTGGCACCAGGGTAACCTGCAGTCGAATGCTCCCCTCTCCTCTGAAGGCCTCTGGTGCACGGTAAGATCTCCTTACATCTCCCTGTAACTTACGTCAGGAGCTGAATACACATTCAACATATGTGAGGACACACACACACTAATCATCGTGGGTGAAAAATAGTTAAGTGAAGATTATAACTGATGAATGTCATAAGTGTCCCAAGAAACCCCTCCTGCTTTCTATTCCTCTTTAGGGGAATAACATCATCTAAGTTTTGAATGTCACAACAATAGAGACAAGGAAAAAAAGCCAGTTATTTTCTAATGAAAAGACATTCAGAGGAATTAGTGAGTATAAAATTAGTAAGTACTTTTATAATAAAATTGCACACATAAAACTTAAATTTGCAAAAAATTAACACTACCAAAAAACAAAGTATGAAAATTATATACAGATCATTCATATTTTACATCTAAAAATTCCAATTCTAAAATGTCAAGAGTTACGTTTTTTACATTCTGTAATTTTTAAATTCCTATTAACTTGAAGAAAAACAATGAAAAAAATCGAGGCAGGAAAACCTCTGCAAATGAAACCTTGAACTGAGAAATGAATGTATGGCTTAGAACACAACTCCTGGTACTGTCACTCATCAGATGACCTTCAAGTAAATCTGAAGTCCAATCTGATATGCGTGAATGACCTCTGTAACTCAAATGCTTCCATCATGAAAAGGCAGATGTACATATTTACGTAAGTGCACACGTGTATATATTCATCTCTCCAACCACAAGCCCCCAAAGGAGGTGAAAGAAGAGGGAAAGGTCAGAGAAGGAAGGGAGGCTGGTGTGAAGACGACAACATTTAAGTGCTCAAGGTCACCACTGCCCTCTTCTCCATCCTTGTCCACCCCTATTCACATCTGGCAGCTCACCTAATTTTCGTGAGAACTAAGAGTCTTCATGAGATAATGTTCACAACCTCACGTTCACACCTCAATACAGGGTAGGGCAAGAGCAGGCTTATAGTCGTGAGTACCCAAAACAGAGTATTATTTCTTATTATCTATTAATTATTGTATTATTTTCTGTAAGAACTGTAAACCTGCTTTTGCCCCACCATGTACGTTCCTAACTCCCCTTTTCTATATTCATCTTCTCAGGTTCCTAGCAGTTCTGTTTGTTTGAGAGGGGGTGTTCTCTGCAATTTAAAATATTTTTAAATTTACGCAGAGCAGGCATTCTGCCAGGTGAGAGAAGTCAGGCTTCTCCGCACTATACGCTCCAATTTACATGCCACTCTGGAAAAGAAGAAATGGAGGGCGGGCGGCAGGGCCGGAGCAGAGGGAGGGTCTGACTCCAGAGGGTCAGCACGGGAAATTCTTCAGGGTACGGGACTCTGTGGTTTTTAGACTGCACTCTCTGTGACTTTATCCAGATGATACGAATACCATTTTCTCTTTTTTCCCAAGCCAATCACTCAAGGAATGATCAACATGCCCTATCTCCATTCCTTCAGGCCCATCCCTTGTCCAGGGGTTTCCACTAAATTTACTCTGACAGTCAGCGACTCTCACCAAATTCAGTGCCCCTTCCTCATCATCTTTGGTCACTTCATAGCCCTGAATGCTTTGGAGGGGGACAGAGGAAGAGACAGGTCTTCCTCTGCCTCCATTTAAAATTTCCTGGTCTGTTTATTTATGAGTTCCACATTTTTACTAGGTGGCTGGTTGTGGCCACATGGAGGCCTTCCTATTGCACTACTTCCACAATCATTATAAATCTAAAGACAAAAATTTGAAAAGATGGGTCTCCCTAAATTTGTAAGGAGCCCCCCTCTACAATAGCTATCTAGTCTCTTCTATGTTTTCATAAATCCCAACCTACCCCCTGAAAAGCTGACCTCCCTGTCAAACCCTATGATTTTCTCAGCTTCATCCTGCTGCCTGGTGTGAAGCCGAATAATCAATGTAAAACTTTTAAGATTTAATGTTTAGAGAGCCTTCCAAAATGTGCTATTGCCCTCAGCTCTTACACCCCTCCCTAACCCCCCCACTAACCAGACCCTCCAGGTGCCTCTAATGTCTTTGTCCTCCTTCTCACCCGCCACCATGTAAGAAAAATGATAGCACCCATCTGTGCATCACTTTGAATTGCCAGCGATCTGGGCAGTGACCTAGGCAGTCAGTTGATGAAGCAGCACAGGATGGGATTAAAAGTCATCCAAAACCACAAACATGCCTAAAATATCAGTGATTGAGGCAGGATGCTTGGGAGAAACCATTTACTAGAGACTGGAATCCATCTCCAGGCCGTCGCTCCTGAGCGGAGGTACTGAGCACCACTATGACATCAGTGGAAGCACAGCTGCTGGACTCTGTCTCCGAGTCCCAGTGGACGAACGTGATGGTGAGAAAACGAAAGGAGCTGCTTTAGCGACAGGAATGACCAAACCTGTTTCCTGAAAGGAAAACCAACCCCGAATACACCTGCAGCCTTTTCTTCAGTGCTGTGGATTTACCTGGGGCCTTGCGGGATCTGTTCAACTTGCCTAAGGATATCCACGAAGAGGATGAGGAAGAAAGAGGGATCACAAACAGCGCTCACAACCACACACAAACACACCCCATCCTAATGGGCTGGCAACGCAGGCTGGTGGCAGTTATTTTTAGTTCTGTCCATCACCTGAGCTTAACCATACATATTCTGGAGGGATCTGCACTCATTGGGGAGGTCAGACAGCATGGTTTAGTGGAAGAAAGTAATTTGAGCAGCGGTCCCCAAGCTTTTTGGCACCACGGGCTGGTTTCTCTGCGGATGGGGGAGGGGCGGAGAGAGGAGGCGGAGCTCGGGCGAGCTTCCCTCGCAGCTCGGACAGGCCCAGGGGTCTGTTTCAGGAAGGCAGGTTGGTCTGACCTAAGAGAACAGTAGTGCACACGCAGAGCTGGTGTGTGCTGATCCCCAAGATCTCTGAGTTTTATTCCTGATTATACCAGAAAATAAAAAAAAATATTACTCTATCGTCTCCTTGCAGAGGACTAGCGGAAGACGCTTGCCTTTCTACTTTTCGCTGCAGGACTTGGATTAAAGGAGATTTAAGAATATGCCAAACTGTCTAGGGTAAATAGAAAAGGGGCTCACCCACAGTTCTCTTTCTGCCCACCCGGTCACAATCTCCTGGTGGAGTAAGAAGAGAGAAAGGGAAACACCTACGACCTGTCCATCAAGTCCTTCCCCTAGGCCTGCATTATGCTAAGTGCTGTATGTACAGGAACTCAGTTCATCTCTCCTGCAGCACTGTAAAGGACACATCGTGGCCTGTTTACACTAACTCACCAAAGGCCGCACAGCTGAGTCAGCGGTGCAGCTGGAATTAAAACTCAGGTCAGTGTGATTGAACAGTCCTATCTCAACAATAAAAGCTTTGGAAGAGCATTTATACTTCTGGCTCCGTGTCAGATCATGTATTAACAGGCTTAAGACCTCTCTATCCACAAAACCAAAGGTGGATGAAAGATCAATAAATGCTAAGGAAATTACCAACTTAATCCATTGACCTACTAGGTAATGCTGTGTGAGTCGCCAATGGCAAGCAATCCATGTTGCCTCCTCCCCAGGCAGAACTGTGAGACCCAGGCTTGTAATCGACTCAGGCTAAAGCTGGCGGGGTTTTAAGGAAATATCAAAGCACAATTTGGCATAGCTCACATGACAAAAACTAAAGGATTGGTGTAATATATATTCTCTGCAAATTTGCTTTCTTAGCATTAATGGCAAATACCAACCACATTGAACAGCAAAGTTTTTCTTGGGGGATGAATATTAAAGACTGAGACCTCCACTCCAAGAAAACACTTTCAGAGAAGTCACACAAACAATGGAGTGACACCAGGTATTTCATAAAATAGGAGCGGGTCATTTGCTAAGCACATGTAACTGAAGGCCTTAGAATTTCTTCTATAAGAATACTGTTTTAGGTTCATTATGCTAACACCTATTTCTCATGAGCACATTAAAAAGCATCTAGATCAAATATACCAGGATTATTTTCCTCCACCAATATATTTAATTTGAACAGCACTGATGTGTCTGTCATGTTTAGAAAAGTTCCTTGATGAAATAAAGTTGACCTTCTATGTAATGTGTACTCATGACCTCACCTTGAGAGTCAACAGAGCAGGCAGGAAGATTTAACTTCTGAGGAGCAACGTGAATGAATGGATTAGGCTTCTGGGTCAGAGAGACCTATGTTCAAATTCTTGCTTTGTCACTTACCAGCTTTATAAAGTTGGATAACTGACTTAACCTACCGCAGTATCAGTTTCCTACCCAATGGAATGAGAATATAAAAACAATCTCAAAGGGTTATGGAAATTAAAGAAGGAGGTTTTATCAGCACATGGACATATCCAGTAGACGGCAAGTATCATGTTACTACTCAGTTTCATCCTGGCGTCCAGCACACTGCTAATCCTACACTAGCACTTAGTAAGTAGTGGGTCATCTTGTTAAAATTATTAAATATAAACAAAGCAAAATGTAATCACCCTGAAAGATGAGTATATTCCCACATGAAGACTGAGCACATACATACACAGGAATCTGCCCTTCCCTCCAGATTTTTAGCTGGGGTTTTCTTGCTACTACAAGAAGTTTAAAACATCTCCCTCTTCTCATCCAAGCCCGACTGCCTCTCACCTAGGACCAAAGATAGGTTGGAAAAATTTCGGTAAGCAGGCCTGGCTACATAATTTGCAGGGCCCAGTCCAAAATGAAAATGTGAGGCCCCTCGTTCAAAAAGTATCAAGAATTTCTTGATGGCATCAGCAGAGCATTCAACCAGGCATGGGGCCCTTCTGAGCACAGGCCCCATGCAGCCGAGCTACTTGCCCATGGAACTTGAGGTGGTGGTGGGGATAGTGTGGCACGGAAAGCAGGAGACCTCCATGCTGCTGCAGTAGTACTTAGGGAAATGCTGTGACGTAATCTCGTTCTGTGAACTTCTTCAAAGAAGACAGGCAAAAGGATATCATTCTGGCTGGACCTATACAATACAAAGGAGCCTTCCCTTCACCCCTCGTGGAAATTACTCAAGGATTTTTCATCCCTCTCATCATGACCCATGTGGAGGACTGGCGAACGGAGCAGGGCCCAGGCTCTCCCCAGCTGAGCAGCGTGGGGAGGGAAGCCCAGGGAAGGAGGAAACCATAATGGGGGAGAATGGATAGAATTTTGTTCTATTTAAAGTCCAGTGAATAACATGGATAGCTTTTAATTAAGATTTCCTGAAACTGTAATTTTGTTATTTTTATCCCTCTTTATTTCCATGCTGTGATGACAGTAAAGCCTTTAGAAAAACCTCAAAAGGGCTTTCAGTGCTTTTCAATAGAAGGTAGACAAGAACCAAGGAACACAAACTACATCTGTTTTGCAGTGAAGGAGAAAAAAAGACTCGCACCAGCAGCAACAGCCTAGAGCAGAGGGTCTCAACTTCAGCATCACTGACATCTGGGGCTGGATAATTCTTTGTTGTGGATGTGCAGCAGCATCCCTGGCCTATACCCACTAGATGCCTGTAGCACCACCCCATCTGTGACAACCAAATACTTCTCCAGCCATGGCCAAGATTCCGGGGTATGTGGGAGAAACAAGAAGAGTTGGGGCAAATCAAGTCTGGTTGAAGCCTACTGGTCCAGAGGAAAAGGACAACAGGGCAGGTTTACAATGGCAGTGGCCCACTTCTCAGAGCTGAAAGGAAGGCGGACCCCCCTCCTCCCCACCTTGGCACATGCCATCACTGTAGCCAGCTCCTCTCTCCACTTTCCCGAGACTCATTCCCAGGCCTGTAAGAACCACCCTAAGCAGCTTGGAGCTTCTTTCTTTAGGGGTTGAAATGTAACAACTTTCTGATAAGAACATGACTATCAACAGTAATTATTACTGAAAATTCAGACACGTTTTAGATTCAGTGGTCTTTTATGGGCTGGTCTGGGATGCTAGGAACATTTATATAGCACTTGTCCTGGAAGATGCATAGGTCCAAACAATCGAAACGGGACAGTTTATCCTGCACCCCGTATGCTGGAAAGCATCTGCTTGTACAGAACTTAAAAGGAGCTTTCTGAGAACACAAACATGTGCCAGTCTGTGACTGATACTAAGAAAGGCACAGCTGCATTCAGAATAATCTTAGGTGTTCGAGCACAGGTACAGTAACAAAATGGACCCAATCACGAACACACTGAGTTCCGTAAACCCTCTTAGTTTGTAGCTATCAGTAGGGCCTGGCCAATTCTAAACTAAAAGCCCAGAGAAAAGGCATCTCACCAAACTGAGCCACACAAACACTTAAAACTTATTTTAGACCTCATTTATCATCTTCAAATGCATCTTCCCTTGCCTTCTGAAATTATAATCTCCATTAGAAAAAAAATGATTATAAACACTGACATTTCAACAATGAAAGTATGTAGTTTATCTGTACCTCTTCTATATCTGAACTCCTATCTCTTACTGTTTATTTTAAATACCATAAACTGCATATTAGCTCCTAAGTCCAGAAGCCTGTAATAATCGACTCTACAGCAAACTATACAAACCAGGAGCTCAAGTCTAAAGTCCCGAGCCTTTTCAAATACCCCCCTTATCTCAGGCTTCCCCTGCACCACTTCGCCGGAACTTCCGTACCCACCTCCTGGCTCCACCACCTTTCTAAGACTATTTCTGCAGCTGGCTCTCGGTCACACCTCCTCCTGCCTGCTCCTGGTCTTGTCTCATCAATTTGCCCAAATTTCCCTCTCCCATTTTCCCTTTCCACTTCCTCTCCCGGGGCATCTCCCGTGAAGTGACAGATAAGTACTCAATCACTGATAACCTAAAAACTGTGCTTACTCACACTGCTCCTCCTGCAAGCCATCTGTATCTTCCTCCTTCCACGAGGAGGGAAACGTCACCCATTCCACTTTTTCCTTCTAACCTGGACCCTCCTACTACTGCATCAGCACTGACCTGCTGCGGTGGTCCCAGTAACCTTCTGATTACCAAACCCAGTTCCCGGTTCAGGCCCACTTCACCCCACTTCTCTGCTGCAATCTCAGGCTGTCAGAAGACCTAGGAAAGCCTGCTTTTTATGATGGCTCTCTGTATGTTTCATATGTTTTAACATTAAAAGTTAAAACTTCTGACAGTAACCGTCAAAGATATAAGACTACTGGCATTTTTTTCTGATGACAACAAATACTTAAAACGTTTAAGATGAGTTATATCCCTCTAACATCTCACCGTTTTAGGAGTTTTAATGGGTAAGTCTTCATCTCTGTCAAGAGCATGATGCTAGACACACAGTTGGCACTCACGTGTTTGTATGATGAATTTGTGACTAAGCAGAGGGGAACAGAAAAAACACGAGTTTGGGAGCTTTATTCCTGATTCAGCCACTAAACAGATGTGCTGTCTTAGGCGAGTCACTTACTCCCTTTGTATTTTCACCAACAAAATAGGAACATTAGTAACTGCCTAATTTTTTACTGAATTGCTCAGGATGCTTTCTAATGTTAGGATTTCATAAATTCAATGAGTATCTTATTTACTTTTCTAAGGCTTTTGCTAAATCTAATCAAAGAACAAAGGATCTGATCATGTATCTGTAGATTAAAGTGAAACCCAGAAAATGCACACTTCACATTCACTGACTCATGAAAAGCTGAAGATGCAAGACAATGGCTTAGGGCTACACAGAGGGACGGAGTTTCCTGCGCAGAAGGGATTCGCCATCCAGTTTGTAAACTGCCCTTCTTCCAGTCAGCCCCAGGTGACATTTGGGTTGTCTAATCTCCTCGGTCAGCAAAAACCAGCTTAACTTAGACACCACGGCCTGCAAACATCAAACGTCAAACATGCGCTGCCCCCTTATTTTGTGAGAGTGGCAGGAAGATAGGACTAGACAATAACAAGAAAATTATGATGTAAATCAAGGAAAAACTTGATTCATGAGGCCATGCAAACTACAGTAAGATCTCTCCTTAAGGCAAAAGATAACATTCGGGGGCCAAAGAGGACGGAAGAATGAAGCAGACAAAAGGTAAAGCGTGGAACAGGATGTGGGAGCGGTCGCCATCTGCTGTGGCTGCCTGTCCCGATTTTGTCACGCTGCACCTAACTCACACGGCATGGGCCTAGCACTCATTCATGATGCCTGTGAGTTTCTCACGTGCTGCTCCCACAGGCAAAGTTGAAACCGTACTTGCCTTATTATTAACACATAATCATTTCATGGAGGGACTTAGGTATGCTCCTCCATTTACTTATTTGTCACAGTTCCACACATGTGGAATGATTTGTTCAGTGTTTTTTTCCTTACTATACTGAAAGTCTTAGGAGGATAGGGTGCACGTCTGACGCGTTTACACAGCACCTGCAATAAATGCTGCTGAATAAATAAATAAATGATTTCAAAACCCACTCGACGGCACAAACTCCAATCTATAATAAAGAGCTTTCAGTATCATTACTGTTTATCAGAAGAAATGCCCTTCAGAAAAAAAATTTTTTTTCTATTTTCAAAGTACGTTTATTAAAGCTGGGTAGAGTGGAACAAGGAAGAGCTTAAGCAGAAGAAGCAACAGGAGACAGCCTAGGCGGGGCTGCTTTGGCGCTCTAGAAACATTATGGGAAAGAAGTGAGCCAAGGCGGGGTTGCTGTCCGCTCACTGGAGAGCCAGAGAAAAGGGGGCCTTGGGGACAGGTTCAGGGGGTCAGCCCAGGACAAGCTGCCACCGCCCATTGCCCTTAAAGTTTAGGAGAGAAACGTCCAGACACAGGCTTGAGTGCGGAGAAAGGTTCCAGAGAAAACCTGCCCAGAAAAACTTTCTTGAAACCAATTCCAATAATGTAAGTTAATTCCTCATTTTTTAATAGTGTGACATCAATAGATACTACTTCTTTTCTAATATGGATAAATTAGGAAATAGAGGTATATATTTACTATTTAAAATATAACATTAAGCAACCACAAAAACTAAAATCGGGTGACAAACCCTCAAAATTATCAGAAGTATGGATTTAAATGGAAAACTCGTACCACAGAACATAAACTGAAGTCCTAGAAAATGACAATAAATATTAGTAACAGTACATAAACACAATGACAGAATAAAGACCAACCATGTGTGTACCATCAGTAAGTGTGATGGAAACTCACTTAGAAAACAAAAAGACTGTCAGATCACATGCGGAACATAATCAACTATACGCTTTATACAAGAAACATTATCTAAAAATAAAGGAACTCAGAACGCTAAAAATAAAAAAGAGCAAAGAAATAACAAGCAAATACAGGCATTAAGAAAGGTTCCAATACTACTATAAGATTACTTCATGACAGTGACAAATAAGACAAAGCAAAACCCATTATAATGAACGAATTTCTGTATAAGAAATTTAATGATAAAACTGGAGCCTGAATTTGCATGGGGAAAATGAACGCGCAGACTGAGCCCAAAGCTCGTCAAGAAGGCGCCCTGCGAGACTTCATTTCACCTTCCATGCAGGACCACCGAAATCAGAGAACAGCGGCTGTCCCCACAGACAGGCACTGCATACAAACCTTCCATCCAGGACCACCGAAATCAGAGAACAGCGGCTGTCCCCACAGACAGGCACTGCATACAAACCTTCCATCCAGGACCACCGAAATCAGAGAACAGCGGCTGTCCCCACAGACAGGCACTGCATACAAACCTTCCATCCA
>VMDR010004362.1:31937-61038 GCA_007922815.1 Macrotus californicus | reverse complement strand
ACAAACCAACGTTGGGGAGGGGGGGCGAGGAGGGGAAGAAGATCAATTCCAGCAACTCTAAGTCTCTAAAGGGAACGAAATTTCTTGCTTTAATTCAAATGACAAGTGATCTGGTTTAACAAAAAAGGAACAAAATTCCTCAACTCAACTGTGTATCTAACAAATCATTTCATGTCATTTCTGTGAATGAAAACAACCCCTGAAGAGGTTCTTTTTCAACTTCCCTGATATCTGATAATAATGAAATAAGGCCCTGATCTCTTCTTATTTTAAACATGGGATTGAGAGTTAAAAATCAGAGACTGGAAATGGAAGCCACCATAATCTCCCCGATTTGGAAGGGACACATATTAATTTTCCTTTTTGGTTTCCTTTGTGAGTGTGTGTGGTTGGGAGAGAGGTGCACCTTTTGTGCGCCTGCCCGTGAATATGTATGACCGAGAGTGTTTGCTTCTGTGTTTCTGTTGGGGGGCGGGTTGGGAGGAGGTAGCGCCAATTATTTGCAATGGAAGTATTCATGGCCTTTGAAAACAGCCATTGAGGACAAGAAGAATATAAAGAATGAGAGGGAGGCAAGCTGCATTTCATAATGTTAATTTTCCTAATGGCTGGGAGGCAATTGACCCTATAGATTCTGCATCTGCCTTGTTCTTTCACTTGATACTGAGTGAAATGAAGAAAGAAGCTACAGAGAACATTTCAGACAAATCTGGAAACTTAGATTCAGTACAGCTATGCAGCTAAAAATAAAAATCTTTAAAGCCTGTTCAAACCCACCAAGTATCCGGGGTCAACTGGGAAACTAAAATGCCTTTCTCATGTTATTTCAAACGGAATCTGAGGTCAAAAAGAATAACAATGACCTCCTTCTTTCATTCAGGAAAGTTCTCAGATCTTGTAGCTATTGTTTCAATTTATCAGCGTAGTCTTGAAACATAGCACTGCCTTGTAACCCTGTGACAGAGAAAGGAAACGAGCTGAAATGTTGGGTACCATTTCACTCACACTGTGATGCAAAGGAGATTTAAGGAAGCCTGGCTTTTTGTCAATAATGCATGTACTCAGCAATAGCATATGCACACATATATCCTTACATTTTTGCACATACATAGAAGCACAGAATGAAGACTTACTGTACCTGATCAAACTCGTTCTTTCAACAAGTGTTTCCAGAGTAGCTGCAGCAGATGAGGCAGCACTCACTGAATAAAAAAAATAAAAAATAAAAATCCTGGCCCATGTAACGCTTACATCCTTATGTGGAAAGAAGCTTTCCAGAAATAAGATAAACAGGTAAAATATACTAAATAGACTGTATACTAAAAAGTAGCGAGAACTAAGGAAACATAAGTCATGGAGGGAGAGGGGAAGTGTGTGGCAGAAGGGGAACTTTTGCTTAGAACGCCCACTGGGCCCCCTGAGACAATGGCACCCTGTTGAGGGTCTGAGTGAGAAGGAGACCACCTGCCAGTAGCTGAGTACGGGGAGCAGCAACTTCTCTTCATTCGTCCAGGAGCACAGGGCGTACTGTCCAATGGCAGGAGGTCTGCTCCCGAGGTGGGGAGTTGAAGGGCTCACTGTCCTGGCTGATGGAAGAGCAGAAGGTGGTGGCTGCCACTACAATGTGATGCAACCACAGTGTGAGACCTGTGTGACCCTGGGGTCAGTTTTAAGGACACTGAAGCCACCACTACAACGACCTCAAAGTCCTCCTGCAGAACATAGAAGCTGGTCTCCACATTTTAAATAACTCACAAGTGCATTTAGTTGGGGGAACCATTCTCACCCCAGATGCTGGAGAATCTAGAGGATGCACATTTTAGCTTCCCCACCACTCCAAGGGGAGCTCCAGGTGGCTGAAGCTGAGGCTGTGATATCCTATTCAAAAGTTCTATGAGATTTTAAAGAAAACAGCATTAAAATGAACAGAGAACCAACTATATGGGAAAACATATTTGCCAATGATACCTCAGACAAGGGTTTGATCTCCAAAATATATAAAGAACTCATACGACTCCACTCCAGGAAGACAAAAAATCCAATTAAAAAATGGGCAAAAGACTTGAACAGACACTTCTCCAAGGAGGACACACAGAGTGCCCAGACACATATGAAAAGATGCTCAATATCACTAGCCATCAGAGAGATGCAAATTAAAACCACCATGAAGTACCACTTCACACCAGTCAGAATGGCCATCATAAACAAATCAACAGACAAATGCTGGAGAGGATGTGGGAAAAAGGGAACCCCAGTGCACTGCTGGTGGGATTGTAGACTGGTACAGCCACTGTGGAAAACAGTATAGAATTTCCTCAGAAAACTAAAAATGAAGCTGCCTTTTGACCCAGCAATTCTGCTCCTGGGAATACACCCTAAGAGCCCTGAAACACCAATCCAGAAGAACCTATGCACCCCAATGTTCATAGCAGCACAATTTACAATAACCAAGTGCTGCAAGCAACCTAAGTGCCCATCAGTAAATGAGTGGATCAAAAAACTCTAGTACATTTACACAGTGGAATTCTACGCAGCAGAGAGAAAGGAGATCCTACCCTTTGCAATAGCATGGATGGAACTAGAGAGCATTATGCTAAGTAAAATAAGCCAGGTGGTGAGAGAGAAATACCACATGATCTCACCTTTAACTGTAACATAATCAACAAAAGAAAACAGCAAACAAAATATAACCAGCGACATTGAAATTAAGAACAATCTAACAACAGCCAGAGGGAAGGGGGAAGGGTGAAGGGAGCAAGGGAAGGAGGTAAGATTGGCTAGGGTGGGGGGAAAATGCAGACAACTGTCATTGAACAACAATAAAGTAATAAAATCTTTAAAAAAACAAAAAGCAAAAGTTCTATGAGAGGAATGTTAACAAAAAACAACATTGGAGAGAAAAAGGGTGTCTGATCACAGAGAGGCCCTTAGACTCTTTAACGACTTTGGCTTTACTCTCTGATGCTGTTAAAGATGCTGTTAAAGCCTCTCGAGAAGAATGATGTGCTCTGGACAATATTTTCAGAGTATTTCTGACTGACTGCTATGTTTTGAGAATAGACAAAAAAGGGTGGAAAGGATGAAACAACCCAGACCAAAAAATAAAAAAATTAAAATTAAAAAAAAAAGCTTTCCTAAGAGTGGTGGTATTGAAAGTAAAGAAAAGGGTAATAGTCTACATATAGTTTCAAAATAGAGTTCACTGAATTGACCTTTAGATCAGGCATAAGTTGTGAAAAGAGAGAGGAAAATCAAGGGTGATTCCAAAGTTTCGGCCTTTGCAGCTGGAGCAATGGAAGTGCCATTAAGTGCAATGTCAAAGATGACGAGAGACATAGGGCTGTGTGGGGGAGGGAGAGATTTAAAACAAGCAAAAACCTCAGCCTGACACATGTTAAGTTTGATAGTGAACATTCAGGTAGGATGCCAAGTAGGCTCTTAGACATATGAATCTGCATTTAAGAGAAATTAAAATGGAAAAACCATAGAAATCATGAGCATATAAGAGGGATTTGAAGCAATGAGGCGGATGGGAGTCTCAAAATGATGAGCTTACAGATGTGAAAGGAGGGCCCAGGTGTCAGCGTCTGGACAGGGATGGCCTGCCACTGCGGCCCGGGCAGGGCACAGGAAGAGTGAGTTGAGGAAAAATTGGTGTTCTAAGAATAAGATCCTCAAAATTGAGATTATGGGGTGATTACAGTTATGAATAGTGACAGGAGTTATGATCCTGAGATAGTGAGTTTATAGAGTCAAAAACATAATTGTTGTAGTAAAATTAAAAATAGATATATTAGTGAGGCTAGAAATGCACCTGTTTCATGGAAGAGGAAAATGAAGTCCCCAGAAATTTGACAGAAGTAACACAGGAGAACTGCCAGTGGGGTAAGAACAAAACTCTTCAAAAGGGATGGACAGCATCCTGGTTATGGCAGGTGACACAAGAAAGGACAGGTGCCATGTACTCTGACAGCTTGAAACTCGAAGGTGGGCGTGCACTGAAAAGGAGAGAAACTGGCTCAGAATGGCCTGAGTTTGAAACACCGATGACTTCCCTCACGTCCGTGGCCGGTGAGACCACAGGCCCAGCAGGAGGAACAGCCTCCCCTGAGGGAGGTGCAGGACATTCTGAGTCTTCAGGGGAGAGCCAAGCATCTGTCATAGCAAGAAAGGGGGACATTTAGAGACAGGTTGACGATACTGCCAGAGGATAACAGTGAGCCCACCGAGGCTGTGGAGGGCTGATGAGTAGATGCCAAAAAAAGATGCTACAGAGAGCCGTGTAAGGATTATTCTGGGGAAGAGGGACTACTTGGTAGTCCTGGGCATCATGGGGTTACTGAGGGAAAGAAGACTAAAGAGAATGGTAAAGGGATTCATTAAGAATAGCCATGTTCTGGCCATCGGGAGAAGGTACAGGTGTGGGTCTTCTTGAAGAACGGGCAGTTCTGGGGCTCTCTCCTGACATGGCTGTGGGGCAGGAGCTACTTTCCTCTACCCTGAAGGTCCTTCCAGCTGCCTACTAATCTAGTAGATGTGAGACACATTAGCAAGAGAAAGTGAGCAAATTTAATTACATACGGACGTGTGGGAACCCTACAAACTTGACAAAGTCAGAGACCCCACATTCATGAAAGGTTTAGAGACCAACCAGAAGGGCAGTTGAGGTACACGAGACATTCTGAGCGAGGGACAAGGTCATGCCCCTTGGGGCTTCCAAAGGCAACTGCTGGAGAACACACGTTAAGTAATCGGTGGTTTTGCTGGGCCATGTGTTTAGATAGGTAAGGTCACTTCTGGTGATAACTCTTATCATGGGCCAAGCTCCTAAATTAACTTCCCCTAGACAGCTAAGGGAAGGAACAGAAGTTTCTTCTGAGCCCACAGGGTGTTCCCAGCTCAAAGTAATCAAGTCACGGAGGCGCATCTTGAGGTGGCTCATTCTGAACCCCTGCACAGACAAAAGAGGGGGACAGGAGGAGTGACCTCAGTCGATATCATTTTTATTATGCTGCTAAAACAAGGCAATATTTTCATTTTCAGAGTGTTTTTATCTGCTCAGTGAAAGTTTAGTGTATCTTCACCTTTATTTCCCAAAACGTGTAGATTTACCCAAGTGTCATGGGGGAGAAAGTTTCGGAATGCACTTGGTTTCAGAGCCAAAAACAAATTGAAACCGTTCATAAGCCATAAGGAAATAGGATGCTATGTCCTTGCAGAGCAATGAATAGAACCTGGTAGGAGAAAAAAATCTGGCTTTGCTGTGGATTTGGGGCATTGTGTCAATTTAGCTAAATTGCCAAACTGGGACTACACCTCCCATCACTCCTTCTCTTGCTGCTTCCAACTGAGCTTTGTGACAGCAGCTTCAAGCAGCCATGTCCTTTTTGAGCAGGGATACCTGTGCTGTCGCACATTGCAATGTTGTCACTTTGGCTCAGCTTGGTGCACGGGACAGCAGCCTGACTGCGGCTCCTCCAGCTCCTGCCACACCTTCCTCTTGCTTCTTCAGCGCCGGGGTCACAAGTGTGCATAGCTCTGTGACAGAGGGCTCTGGGTTCTCTTGCATGTCATCCTCATCATCAAAAATGGAGGCTTGGGGGTGGGAGGCTGACACAAGCTCCAGGCTCTCTTCCCAGGGTCCAGTTCCCCTCCTTCCTCCATACTTCAGACCCATCACCTCTTGCTCGGCTGCCAGCCCTGCTGACTTCAGCCTTCAGCATCAGAGAGGCGGCCCCTGTGCAGATCCTTAAACCAGCTCCCATGGGTGTATGAGGTCAAATTGATGCAATAAAGTCTTATGATATATCCTCCTAGACTCTGATACAATCCCTTACTTGCTGTGTGATAATCTCAAAAGTTAATTAACTTCTCTAAGCCTAGTTCCTCTTACTATAAAATTCTAATCATAAATCTACTTTGAAAGATTGTGAAAAATTGAGGATTATGTAAAGTGCTTAGCACAGCCTCTGGAACCTACTTGTTACTCAGTAAATGGTGGCTGTTATTCTGGAGACAGATAAACTTACAGCCTAATTTGCACCAAACTCTATTTGTAGTCAACCTTATAGTTACCTCCTCAGGTACGGCAGCATTTGTATTCCTTATTCTTTGTATCTGCTTTAGTAACTGAGGAAGGTTGCATGCATTAAAATTGTAGACCGCTCTTAAAGAGAATGCATACCCAGATATATCATTTTCAATCATAAGTTGTTTATGGAATGAGATATTGTCTTGTAAATGTCGTATCACAAAAATGTAAGAGAACATTTTTTGGATAGAACAAAATGAGAACTATGCCTAATTGGGAGAAAAGTTCTTAGATATCAGAAAAGATACAATTATCATGTTTAGGTGGTGAGAGGTTAAACTAAAGAAATTAAAAGGCACAAGAACATCAGTAAATCTCTGATCAGGCCACCTTTATTAATGTCCCAAAGTGCTGTTTTTAATGTAGATTTGTTTCTCAATTTAAAAGAATTTTGATAAAAGGAATGCTTTAAAAGTAAATCCACATAAAATTATTTTTACTATTATCATGTTTTTACTATTAACATATCAATTTCCCAAAACAACCCCGCGCTTGCTGGCCCAGCATGTCAAATGTAAAAAGTTGCATCCCTTATTGTCAGGCTGTAGAGAACATCGCTCTGTGTTTTAAATTAGTTCACGTATTTGCCTGAAGGTTAAAAAAAAAGAAGAAGCCCTTAGTTAAGCATACTTTCTAATAAATATTAAGTTGGTTGACCTTCTGCACCATTCATCCATGTCGGTAGGACATTGTTAAAAGACTGATTAAAAATTAATATGAAGATTAAGTTGGCTGAGCGTTGGGGAATCTCTGCTCCTTTCAAGTGGCATCTTCAATAATTCCGGAGGCTGGGTGCTTCGGCCATCTAGACGCACGGGGCCCTAATCCCTTCTGTTTCAAGAGATAACCATTGATTTCCATTTCCAAGTGAGTCCATCTGCTCTCCTGAGTTGAGAAGGAGAGAATCCCGTGTCTGGATGAGAAGTAAACTTCCTCTGGTCCCTCAGTAAACTGGGTGGCCATGACGAGACCGCAGCAGCTTCGGTGGCACAGCAGCAATTGCCGGGGACTGCAATGAATGAATCCCTGACAGATGTAAACGGGGGCCTTTGAGCACTGCTCCAAAAGTAGGACATGTGCACGTGTCACAGCAGCCCACACATGACATAGCACAAGGGAAGAACGGAGGATAACACCGTGACCCAGGCAGGAAGAAGACAGAATTCTATGAATATTTTTACAAACCCAGGGAGGAAGAAGGCAGAATTCTATGAATATTTTTACAAACCCAGAGAGAAAGAAGTCCGATAGAGAGGAAAAAAAACAAAGTTCTATGAATATAAAATAATTGTAAATTGTTATTATTCTATGGGATTTGCAGGGGCTTTATTGTTTTACTTTTAACTATTCGTAAGAGTCTATATTATTTCTTTTCTACGAATAACAAGTATTACTACTTGAATTATCATATAAGCATTAAAGATCCTTAAACCACAAATAACACCTCAGCCGAAGAGCAGGAAAATAACCGGAGATGAACAACACTTGAACGTGGAAGGGGTGAAAGAGAAGGAGGAAGCAGCCACTTCTGGGCCCCGCTTTGCGGAGGCCACCTTAGAAGGCTGGGAGTCATTACCAACAACAGCACCTTGCACTTGATGAATGCTTTAAACTCTTTCTAACACTTTCTAAATAGTGACCTCAAATAAAGGAATGAAAATTTAAATAACTTGCCCAAGGTTAAAAATAATTAATGGATGGCAGTCTGGCTTGGAATGCCATCCTCCTGACTGGTATCTACCTCCCTGCCTCTCCAACTCTCCAATAACAAGGCTGCTTCAGGAGAAACACAGCTCAACATCTGGATATCTAACTCATAAAATAGTGGCGTTCTATAATCCGAAAAGACTTCACATATCATTCAGGCAGAGCGTCACAGTTTTTCAAATAAAGATCTTTATAAAAAATATAAAAATATGTTTCCAACTCCCACATGGCTGCAATTGGGCTTTCTGACCCTAGTGATTGTGGAAGAATATAAAGCATATGAATTCAAGGCCTCCTTGCAATTATTCCAAGGTTCGTAATTTGGAAACTACTGATTTAGTCCAATCTTCTCATTTTACAGACAGGAATTCAAAACCCAGGGAAATTAAATGAATCACCCAAGGACATAAAGCAAGTTATTCAAAGGACCGAGAGTGTGACTACTCCGTGCTGCTTTTCCTCCTCTTTCATTTGGGAACAATTTCGTTTTTGTTTCCCTCTTGGCGAGTTGTAGTTGTAGTTATCATGAGATGTGAATTCTGGTTTGAGTGCCTGGTTGACTTGGCGACACTATTTTCCATACAGTCTCCATCTACACTTCGTTCCAGCAGAGAATCCAATGATTTCTCTGTGTTTGCTGCTGATTGATGGAGTGCCAACCAGCTCGGAGGAGATTCAAGGAAAGAGAAATCCATTAAAAATAAAGATGACTAAATAAAATTACTAGGAAAAATAAATTTGAGTGCTTATCTTTGCCATCATTCAAGTGATAGATTAAACTGACTGCTTCAATTAACTCCACTCTCTCCTTTGCATATTGGGGACAATCTTTCGTGAGGCTTCGCAAAAGAGAAAGATAAATCCAGCACTATCGTATCTCACAAATCATGGGGTTATCTGGTGGCTGGCAGTTTTCTCAAGAGTTGTTATGATTGTCTCACTTAGAATGAAGAACAAGATGAGATTGTATCAGCATATATTCTGGAATTTTCTTAGGCAGTAGTCGTAGCTTTTGCATATGGGAAAAGTAGTCTAAGTATGTATTTTGCTCAGACAGTAACTTTGTTCTGATTCAGAATGAACAATGACTGAAAGGTAAATGTGTATTTGGTCACGGTGATGTGCCTCGAGACTAGTTGGGGTTTCTATCACTTGTATCTGCAGGCCAGCACCCCTAAAGCACGAAAGAAGAGCTGTGGCCAGAAGGATGGACTCACACCTCTCTGACTAGACCTTAGCATCTTCTGGAAAAACTACCAGTGCAGAACAATCAATTGATGGAGGAGCTGGGGATGCTGGGAAACTGGTCTGGTGGGACTGAAGGGAGCATTTCAATGGGCAGATTCCCTATCAAGGGGTCACCTCTTAAAATATGGAAGGTTACTGTCCCCTTAATTCTTTGGGCTCTTCCTAGATTCCAGTTTATTTCCTACAAGGAAACTCTGCAATTCAAAAAATAAAAATAAAACAAAGGCCCCAGGATGGCGCTAGTTCAAGGAGGTTAGAACTTCCCTTTCTTTCCTGACCACAGCCCCTAGAGGAAGACTTTCGAGGCTGCAATTCTCCATCAAACAGCTTCAGGTTGCTGGCTGGCAGGGCAGGTAAAGGTAAGTCATGCAGAAGCCCATCGAGCAGCAGAGGAAACAGAGGTTCTGACATTTCATCAAATCAAATCAGACTATTAAAAGTTATTATGGAGGTCATGGTATTTTTTTAAATGAATGAGAAGTTGCAGTCACTCAGATTGCAAGAAAAAAATGTAGGCTTGAAAATCCCCTTCACTATGAGAAGTTGAACAAGTGATTGATTTACAGGTTCTTGTGAAATCATCCAAAACACAGTACCTAGGTCCAGTATGCACATCCTAGGCCTCTGACTTACACTCAAATCTGTAAATTTGTGCATAGGAATACATGCCTATTTTTTAAGTCTAAAATGGATCTGAGACAGCTTTTAAAAATATAGTTCAGTCTTCCAAAATGAACTACTAAGAAAAGCAATAATCTACAAGGCTTGTTTGTGAAATATGAGAAGGGCACCAATCGGAATATCTGAGCAGAAGACTCAGATCAAGGCTACAAGTCAACAGCACAGTATCCTGTGAGAGAGTGTGTGTGTGCGTGTGTGCGTTCATGTTAAAAAGTTTGGGATTAGTATTTCTTTTTAAAATACAGAATGCACTTTGTAACCGTGATGAATAATTCATCAAACAATCATTGCTGTGTGTATATGTATAATTAACAAGGATGGTCACCGGATTTTTGAGGTCCTTGACCCAACTCCACAGTGCTTCTGAATTCAATTTATGGAAATACCATAGAATGCCGTTGTCCCTCGGTGTGACAATCTATAGTTTTAATTATTATTATACCTTCAGGTTCTTCTAATTAGTCTCAGAGCAAAAAACTACAGCTTAAATTTCATTTTCCTCCTTCCCATGTCACGTTCAGGCTGTTCATTTAGAGAAATGGAGACTGTGGCCTCCGTGATTTGTGAGCATCAGCGGTCCTCTCTGCCCCTGCATTGCTGGCAACCCTCAGCCGCAACATTTAATGTGTTAACTCTTTAGAGTAAAAGACGCGGATGCTGCGGTGGCCCAGAACCGAGCGCTGACTGAGGAAGTGGCCTGTCTGATGCACAAGGTGTGCGAGGAGAGCCAGTGCTGGGTAGGGAACAAGGAAAAATGACTGAGAATGAAACGTAGATATCACTTGTTTCTATTTTCTCAGATAACACCAAATTTCCCGAGGCAATGAAAAATTATGAAATCCCCTTTGACGGGCAGTCATGCTCAGGCTGAACTCAGAAGTGTGCAGCAGGTTTGGCTGGACATTGCAGGGAAAGCCAGCAGCCAGGACCCTTACTCCCTTACTTGAAATCCACTCCTTCACGTTATTTTTAGAGGAGTCCCAATCTAGTGCATGGAGTTGTTTCTGTGGAGCATCAAAGCACTCACTGAGTTTGCCCATCCCACTCTGGAATTTGCCTACAATATGACCAAGTCTTTGAAATCACATAACCATTAAATACCATGTCTACATTAAAAAAAAAAAGAGTATTTTTGGAGAAGATATTTTCCTCCTAATAAAATTACCATTAGGCAAGATACAATTTTACTTTCTAATTAACCCATCTTAGGAAGAGAAGAACATTCTAACCCAGAGGAATAGAAATATACTCTTACCTTTAAATTTCATCTAATGCAAATTTTATTCACAATCAACTTAGCCCTTTGCAAACACCAGGTATTTTTAACTCTGTTAATGTAACTCAGGGTACCATTTCACAAAAGCAAATTACATCCTTCCTTTGGCTTGATGACACTTGCGAAGATCTGTGGGGCTAGTTTAGTAACTTGCTCTCCGAAAGCAAATCTCTGCACACTGCTTGAGGAATGGAGTAAATAAATACAAACGGATACAAGCAATCTGGTGTATGGTGTGCCTTTGTAAAGGCTAATACAAAAACTATTACAGAAATCCCAGTTTGGGCTCAACAGTGCATTTATTCATCAGTCAGTCACTTCCTGACTAAACATCTCCTGTGTGACAAGTTGTGCTGGTTGGTCCACTGTCACGAGTGTGTAAGAGTTAAATTAAGTATCTTTCATTGGCTGCAATGGGTTGCCTGGAGGAGGTGATCGAAATCTACTCTAAGTACCTTTGATAATCTCACTTTTATGGATATTTCTGATTGTGAATAAATAGCAAGTCTACAAATTAATTGGATTAAAATATCATACTTAGGTTTATCTTATTTATTTATTTAGGATAATGATATTTCATCATCTAAGCCAGAACCTAATCTATTCTGAAAACTCTCTTTTATTTTTAATGAGTCAGCAATTGGCTAATTCCCATTTAGCCATTTCTAATTGGGCACAAGGGTGGGGACACTGGGTGTGCACTCCTGCCTCAATGGGACCACAGTGCGCGGCTGAGTTAAATTGTTAGAGTACGTCTGAGGAATCATAGAGTAGAGTGTTCTTTTTAATAAAGCATCCTAAGACAAGTGAATGTGGTCACTTGGAATTATCCTGGGTTTTATTTATTTTTTCATTTTATGTTCTCACATTTGATTTCAAAGAAAGTTTTATTATTTCTTGAAAAGTCCCTGCAGCTCTTTGAAATTCCCAGAAAGAAACCATAAAATTCTCATCTCAATAATATATGTCAACTTTTTTTTAAGTATAAACAGCCTACAAATTTTAAGCTGAAAACTTGAATGCTATTATAATTGGTTTAATTTTTTAATTATTTTAATTTTTAAGTGATTGTATTAGTTTTGTCCAAAGACCGGTTAAGCATGCCATCTTATACATGGCGTTCATACGTCTTCCAGGTAAATGCCCTCTGTGTATTATGTCTGCACATCAGTCAGCCATTAAGTAATGGGCATTGGTTATCAAAAGGCGAATAAGTAATATAGACAATAAGAAAACTAAAGAACCTCTGACCTATAAACACCCCCCCATAAAGCCACTATTATAAATTCCTTGCAAGCTGATTTTATTGGAATAAAATGGGAAACTTTTTTTAACAATTACAAATTATGTATCCTTTCTTTTCTGTACCATTCTCTCTTCCCATCTGATCAAGTTGTATCCCAAAGAATCTGGTATTCGCCCATCTCTCTGAACCCCAGTTTACTCAGGAGTGCTCACCACCTTCTGAACGGCAGGTGGCAGAGAGCCTCTCCCTGTGGGGTGAGGACAGCAAGCCCAACAGCCACTTGAAGAAGACTCCAAAATTACTTCAACTCAATCAGCTCTGCGAATAAAATCCTCCTGGGGAGCCAAGCCTCTCTGTCGGCAGTAAAACTCAGGCATGTGTATTTCCATTCTCTAATTAAGTTTCAAAACTATCAGTTAACAAAGAGAGAGAGTAGACCAAACATCGGTTGACCTGACTTTATGCTAAAAAGGAAGGCCATTTTATTTTAATGGGTTTATCGAAGACAGCCGAAATAAATGGGAGAGACAGAGAGTGTGTTCCAGTGAACTAATGTCACATCCCAGTGCGACTCGCTGGGGAGCGAGTGGTCCATCTAACGCCTCATCGAGCGGGTCTTATGGAAGAGACACGACCGGGGCTTTGCTTTTGCATCGCACATGCAGTGCAGTCAACACCAGCACGGGTGGCTCTAAGCTGAGAAGAAAGGGTCCCAAACTCAATATATATGTTAACTAGTGAACACAGCGCTTCAGAACACATAAGTGAACCACTCGGTGCTGGCTGGCAATCGGTGGCTTTGAAATAAAAGGCCAAACAGGGATGCTTTCTCATTTTTCTTTGCTGTTAGACCACACAGATATGCACCAGAAGCAATTTAGGAGGGAATGGCGTCATAAAACAGCAGGTATGTGTGTTGATTTCTCAGGTAAACATCTACGACTGGTGCAGGGTATTTACAACTAAAAGCCACTTTCCAGTCAGTACAATTAACCTACTGCCATTGGACGGTCAAGGCTCGTGCCACGGGACGACCGACACCTGGCCTAACACAGATGTCCTTCCCGAGGTTCATAGAGGTCTTCCAGGTGGTGTGACCACGTTTTATGGCAGCAATTCCTTTGTTTTTGGTCGTAAAGGCAGAATGTGTAATAGTCACAAAACACCATTCTCCACCACTCTGCGAATATCACGTTGGTTGTTCCTCTGGTGTTGGCCTCTCCCCTTGACAGCAGGACGCTGGCAACTGTGCTGTGTGAGGGCTTTGCCTTCTGCCGTTACCTGGCAAGTCCCTGAGCAGCCACCGTGTGAGTCACAGATTCTGTGTTCTGGGTGAGGTGCCTCTTTTAGTCTCACATTCTTGTCTGGAGCAGTTAAATGGCTACCATCAGCTGTAACCGTTGATGATCACACCATCCACGTGGAACGCAGAATCCTGTGAAAAGTTATGTCTCTCCCAATTTCCCAGCAAGAGCAAAAAGCACAATTGGGTAACGTGATTGCTGCAAAAGCAGAGTGGTTCCAATCAGTGATAAAATGTCATCCAAACCAACAAAAAAAAAAAGGAAAAGATTTTCTAAGTTTGAACAATGAGTCCCATTTTTCCCAATGCCACAGTCATTTCTAATGAATGGAAGAGACATGGTTGCTTCTTTTTTCATATGAGAAGCCCATTGAATCACCTAATGAAACAAGTTGTATTTAATTACTGACTTTAGGTATCCAAAAAAAAAAGAAAGAGACAGAGAGAATGTATTGCTTTATCATCTAAGAACGACTTAGTCACTCAAGAATGAGTTTGAAAAGTTTCTTTTCCCATGTCAGAGCACCTCCACTTCAGCAGGAACACGAAAGTTTGTCATTTCCTAGCCTCACTGGGTGACCTGCCAGGGCCAGGTGTCCACCCCTCCTCGGTCTCCCCTCCATTACTCACAGTCTGTCTGTTACTCCCAGAGGGGAGGGGTTTTCCTCTCCTCAAGGGGAAGGTCATGCCTCACAGATCTCTGATCCCTACACACTGAGGTTTTGAACATAGAAGGCCCCTAATGAACGTTTGGTAAACAAAGCAAACTCAACAAGGCATGGTGAATCAGATCGTCTACAATAAACAACGCGGGGAAAAACCAGGAAGGCTGTGGCACCATTGTTCTCAGTGTGCGGTTTTGCACCACTGTGTAGGCATTGAACCTGAACAAGGGAACCACAAAGATAGAGCTCACTGCAAACATAACTGATTTGCAGTTCATTCTTTGCACCAGTTATTAGAAGTGTAGTAAGCAGGCTTTTAATAACAGAAAAGCTCAGAAACAGAAATAAGTCAAATGCTTCATTCTGTCTCTTCCATGCACTAAAAGATCCACGTCTTGAAAAATCCGTGCAGTTAGCATGTTCCTGATGTCCGAGAGTCGTTTTTCTTGATTGAGAAGTGATGTTAATTTGATATTCTTTCTTCACTTTCTCAAAGCTCTTTAGGTTAGATGGTTTCTCTTAGGAACACACCCACTTCTGGAGCCCAAAGAGCATGATCCAAAGGCTACCCCAGTTTAATGACTGTGGAGATATGGCAATGATTTTGAATTAGTCACACAAATTCGCCCAACATCTGTTTTGGAATTCTCATTTACACAGTATTAAATTTCAAATCAAGTGTGCTATTAGCAAGGAGTCTCTTGGAAATTGTATCCTGTAGGGAGTAAGTATAGCTCTGTCTATTTACAAAAATTATTGAGAGATCAATAAATTTACTATGCATACTTTTGTGGACAAAAATTAAGCAAGAAATGTCTGAAATAATGTAAAATATGTATTCTTCATTACTCAAGCATCACTTAACAATGTTAAGTGACTAGGACTATTCTAAGTGTGCCCCTGAGCCACACAGAAATTTTATAAGAGGTATATAGGCATTGAAAATTATAAATAAATCTATTTCTAGATCTTCAGTTTTTTTATGTATGCTAGCCTAAACTGTAGCAGGCTAGAAGTCTACCTATGATGGATGTATCATTTCACAGCCGTTCTCTTACTTTCCACAAGAAAGGTGCACCTCATACCCATCCTGCATCTTGTCAGAGTGCACTGCCTCAGTGTAAGCAAACCTGCAGCGCAAGAAACAAAGGGGATCTCGAAATACTGGCACTGACATGAGAAATGACATTTCTGAATTGAGAAGAATAAGGACTCAGAAGGATTTATAAAATCTCGAAGCTTATAACAATCACGGCCATGTACTGAAACATATCAAATATATAAAAAACCTATGATGCCAAAAAACCTCCCACTGATTAATTTCAGGTTTCTAGGACAATAACTTATTAGAGAAATTGATTAGAAGAGGTAGAGAATCCATCATTTCTCTTGCCTTTTCTGTACAAACTATTTTTCAGGGAAACCAAGTAGATGAAGAGATATAAATGCATTCTTTATGGAAGAATTCTAACTTATACATGCCAAAGAAATACTATCGTTGGAAAATTACTGCTTTGCAGCAGAGGATGAAAGAATTCCTATGGAAATCATCGCAAGGCTAAATTAATTAGGTGAAAGATTGATGCCAGTACAAGGGATTGTTCAAGCTGGCAACGCCCAGACGGAATGATCGAGTCAGTGTCACTGCACGTCTCCTGATGTCACAGAGTGAGTACACAGCACCGCCTACGAAACGGTCCTGCCAAAAGAATTGAACTTGTGTCCAGTCGACCCTCTAGACACAAAAAGAAATTTACAGAAAATGTGGGAGACAGAGAAACATAAGAACACTACACGAACACACTGAGCTCAATCAACAGGGTGGATCCCTATGTGGATCCCTATGTGGATCCTAGATAAACAAGCCAACTGCAAAAAGACATTCTGAAGGCGCACCAGGAACTATGAATATTTCCTGGGAGTTACCTTATTCTAAGAAATTATGGGTAAAACTGTTAGATGTGATAAATTACTAGGTTTTTTTTTCTTTACGTATCCATAAACCAGTTCAACAAGTGCTTAGCTCATCTTTGCCATGGTGTATTTTCTAAATTCCAATATTTTAAAATTGAGTTATTTAAAGCAAATACCAGATGTCATAATTTAAACATTAAAAAAAGAATTTCACATGTACCTCTAAAACAGAAGACCTGTGATTTGCTGGTATAATTGCATTTCTGAATTATTAGATGGAGAGTAGAACTTGAGCTAAAGAGAAGCTTTTCCTTCACAAATGATCATCATTGTACAGACACCTGCCTGAGTTCTCGGGTCCCCTGCCCACAAGCTGGGGATCACCCTGAGGCACAGCACTGAATTCAGGGTAAGTGGTGGTGCACAATGGCCACCTCCTGGTCTTTATATCTTGGCGCAAGCCCCTCCCCTTGAGTGAGGGCTGGGTTTTATGGCTCGTTTGTGATTGATAGAATATGTCACTTCACTGTGGCTGCCATCTGGGGTGCTGTGGCTCTCAGATCTCTTGCTTCTGGGGAAAGACAGGGGCTACAGCATGAAGTCACAGGGAACTGCATGACTGAGGGGGCAGCAGGTCCTCTGAGCTCTGTCAGGAGTCCTGTGAGCGAGTTTAGAAGGGAATCCTCAGCCACTTGACACCCCAAAGGACAGCAGGGCCCTCCAGCAGTTTGCTACATTTTCAGGGATGGAATCCAGACAGGAACCACCTATTTACATCATCTGGAGTTCCTGACCCACAGAAATGGTGGGACAGTAATTGTTGGCTGCTTGCAGGTGTGAAGCCTGGGACACTTTATCACACAGCTATAGCTAACTAGTACAGTCAGGATAAGAAAGGATGGTCAGAATACTCCAGGGAGAACGGACATTAGCAGAGGCAAAGGAGGTTGGTGTTTCTTTGTCTCTGTTGCTGGGGGTCCTTATGTGACAGCCCACCACCACTGAGGGATGGTCCCTTGTGGAAATCTCTCTCTCACACCCGTATGTTCATCTCAGGCTTCACCTGTGTTTATCTTGCCTCACACCTGTCCTCTCTCTTTTTACTTTTAGGTCCCCATACCACCTACTGGCTGTCACTCAGGCCTTTAGATGATAACATCACTGAAGATAATGCAGGCTGTTGTGGTTATTAGGAAAACATTACATTCTTTGTTATAGTCATAGGGACATTTCCTGCCCCTGTGGTGAGCAACCCAAAGGAGAGGTGGGCATTTCCTGCCCCAGCGCCAGATCCAGCAAAACACCGTCTTTTCAGAGAGGAAAGAGGAAGTGGCTTCCTTGGAGTATTTGGAATAAAAGGAGTAGGTTAGGCTTTTTACTGTGGGTGTTTCATAACTCTAGTCGTTACCTAGCAAGTGAGGCTTGCTCAGTCATAAAGTTAAATCAAGATGCTAATTAAGAAGAAGTATAAAACGCTTTGCTATTTGGTTCAATATTATAAAAACGGATCTTCATGCTGTGTTTGTTTAAAACAATTTCCCAACAGTGACAGCAGTGGTATCGTGATGTTGTTTCACAGCATTTCACTGTAATTTGTTTAAAATAAAACTGGAATCGTGACTTCACAACATTACATTGAACGCAGCCCCACCTTGAGGACGGGTGGACTGGGGCCAGCACAGGCGACCCAGCCACAGAGGGCAGACGGCGGGAGCGCTCAGGCGCGTCTGTGTCACCACCAGCACTGAGCACCTGGGGCCACTGCTCCTCTGGGCTGTCTGGATCTCTAGAGCTTCGGTTCTCCCAGGAAGCCTGTGGAGCAGGCCCTGCCTATCTCCCCAGTTTCACAGGAGGAAAATGAGATAGACACCCTAAACCCTTGCCCAGGCCCTAGAGCCATCAAGCGTGCGGTCCTGGTCCTGTCCTTTATGCCTACAGCACACTTTAGTGCTCCACGTAAAGCAGTACACGGCTGGCCTAGAATCAGTAAGCTCTGCGCAGAGATCTCCGAGTCTGCCACAGCAGAGACCTTACTGCGCACGGAAATGCGGACACACACACGCACGCACGCATGTGCCCTCACTGACACTAACATGCTCATTAGCGGCATCTGTGCATCTTGATTCTGTAAAAGATTTCTTAAAGGTCTGTTGCCAAAGTAATAAGCACTGAGTTTTAAATCTTCATATAGTATCAAAAATAGGGTCAAAATTATAAGCACCAATTAATGAGGCATAACCAAGAAGATCATGTGTTTCTTAATTAAGATCTTGATTTTTATTTAAAAGTGAGAAACCCTTTTATTTGCTATCTAACCCATAATTATCTCTGGATTATATTTGTTAACCAAGTAAACATTTTGTTAATGATTATAACCATTAATAGAATATTTGGGTTTCCAGTTCAAAGTACTATTATTAAAATTATATTTGTCTTCAACCTATATTTATTATATATGCAACAATTTATTCATACTTGTGATTTATAGTCATCTAGATTTTGGGTATTACAAGAGAAAAATATAAGTGGTATCCTTTTCTCTATGCTGGACCACCTTCAACACTTGTAAATTTTAACATTATTTTTTTCTGCTTTCACTTGAATGTTTATTTGCAGTACTTAAGAAAGAGAATAGTAATGAATGTTAGAGACACTAGTCCCACCGCTGAGATGTGTTATTCTGAAGATTTCTGTTACTGTCATCCTTGAGAGAGCACAAAGATAATTGATGGTTAGCAAAACATCAATGCATCACTTTAAGCTAGTGTTTTTTTCTTATTTCTCTTTTACCCCCATAGTGCCAGCCATCATCAAGGGAGAGAGAGAGAGAGAGCCACTTTGCCTCACAATGTAGGAAGACTTCCTTTTCTGCTCGCTGATTGGTGGAGAAGCAAACGTCCAGGTAATGCTGACCTAACTCAAAGTGCTGCTGGAGCATGCGGACTCTTGTCGGGTTTCCCATGGCATCCTCAAACAATGCTGATGCTCCAGGAGGGCCCTCCAGGACTGCTGACTTTTCTTTTTATCGTTCTTCTATTGTAGTTGTCCCAATTTTTCCTACATTGCTCTCCCCTATACCCCGCCCACCACAACCCTCCCCCCACCACTCCCACAGTCAATCCCCACCCTGTTTCCCATGTCCATGGGTCCATTATACATGTTCCTTGATGACCCTTCCCCTTTATCTCCCTTCCTCTGCCCCTCTGGTTACTGTCAGTTTGTTCCTTATTTCTATGTCTCTGGTCCCATTTTGCTCATTTGTTTTTGTTGATTAGGTTCCACTTAAAGGTGAGATCATATGGTATTTGTCTTTCATTGCCTGGCTTATTTCACTTAGCATAATGCTCTCCAGTTCCATCCATGCTGTCATGAAATGTAGGAGTTCCTTCTTTCTTTCTGCTGTGTGGTATTCCAGTGTGTAAATGTACCAGTTTTTTGATCCACTCATTTACTTTTTTTTTAATTTACAAATAAAGGAGACATTCTTTTCCTGGGGTCAATATGACCCTGCCACAGTTTTGCTGGGTTAACTTGGATGATTTCTATTTTGTTTTGACAGTGGAAACCTGGCCACTTCAGATTCTGCAAATGGAGCCTGATGTCACTGAGCTCCAGAGATGTCCATATAAATATGAAAGAGGTTCTTTTTTCAATGTAAATAAATGAAGCTTAAAAAAATCTGTTGAGATCATTTGAGCATAATGCACATTTTCCATTTCTTCATGCGCGGTTTTATCTATGAGAATCAGGATAGTCCAGATTATTAAACTGTATAACATCTGAAGCTCACCTTCTTCAAAGTTTGTCTGATATACAAAACCTGGTTTTACATTATGTAATTGATGTAACATTTGATAAAATGCTACAAAAATCTTGGGGCTGAATGCAATGCCTTCAGGTAAACTGGTAGAAGATTAAATAATGTTGTTTTCTGTCTCACATCTATTTAACTCACTTCTGATTTCATAAAGCATATCAAATACTATGTGGGGGCTTTATGCTTTTATGAACTCTTGAACCCACTGAGCTAATAAGACTGGAATTCTAATGAGTTAGAGACCTAGTCTATTTAAAACATGTCTACAGACCCTTCTCTCATTCTGCCTCCCTCCCCCAGGGGCACAGCACTGCTTCCCCACCAGTAAAATCAAGTCTTTCATTAGCCTACATTATGGTCTTATAGTCCCAAATAGGCTTTAGCAAAGAAAGAAAAATGGACCACACGCCTCATTTTATATGTGCGTATCATTCATCTCTCATCATATATGTAGAATCACATATACAACCTCTATTACATTTATATTTATAAATGTGTACACGCACTCGCCTTACACACACACATTAACAAACAAAGTCATGTTTTGAAACCCTCACAACTTTTAAACCCATTAACTACAAGGTTTCTTCAATATGAAGCACTTAATTAAATGTCTGTCTTGATAGTTGCTAAAAATAAGTCACACATTCTTTAACCATGGACCATTGACATAGTAGTACACAGTTCTCCTTTTCTTCAAAGAGATTTCAGAGCCTGTGAAAAGAGGCAGATGGAGTGCCAACACAGCACAATTGATTTTCGATGTGGAGAAGAAGTCAGAGAACATGAATGTCAATGCATCCAATTTGTCGAGAGAGCTAACACATTTTCCGATCTTCTCAGTGATCACACTTCTCTTCCTGTTTGGATCAAAGGCGCAGCAGGGGGACAGGGCGGGCGGTCAGCTGTCGGCTGGGAAGGCTGTGGGGTGAGAGAGCGTTTTCATGCTGCTCTTTGGCCTGGTTCCGCATGCTTCCCTTGGCCCTGCTCTGGTCAGTCTTCACTGCCCAGTTCCACAGCTTCCTTACAAGTCTCGTTTTCCTTCATTTACCTTTCCCACTTAGAGTTTGTTTGTCAGTGTTAGTCCTGTTCCAAATGTTCCTTCACCTTCTGCAATTCTATGGAATTAAGAAATGTGGGGTGAGTCACAGAGAGAGCAGAAGGAAGTAGCAGTGCCATGAAGTATAAGCAAAGCACAGAAGAAAGAAAGATTTGGGATTTTCAGTTTCCCAGGAAGTCACAGAGATTAGACCAGGCCTTCTCGCCCAATCATTAAAGAATGTCGTGTTTAGGATGAGGTGTTACGAAAGCAAGC
Source organism: Macrotus californicus (assembly GCA_007922815.1). NCBI lineage: Eukaryota > Metazoa > Chordata > Mammalia > Chiroptera > Phyllostomidae > Macrotus > Macrotus californicus. The sequence continues at coordinate 39,775 of VMDR010004362.1, read as the reverse complement.
TAGGACTCACACAATACATACATGCTCTGAACGCACATGAAGAAATAGCAAATGATACTTGTTTTCTGATACCCTTAGGTTGGAGTTAAGTTTGAGCAAATATTAATGAGGATCTGGCACATGATGACCCGTCTCTGCTGAGAAGACAAATACAAATCTCTACACTATAGGAGCTTAAAAAAAACTTTGCTTTATGTTGGAAAGAAGTCGTGAAAACTCAAGTAAGCAAAACCCTCCATATTTTTAAACTGAATGATCTTGTGGACATTAGTAAATATGATAGACTAAAGGCTCCCCAACAAAGCCAAGGTCAGGCCCAGGGGATGAAAAGAGGAACACTGTGACATTCTTGTCTAGATAGTTCTTGGGGAAAAAATGCCAGTTTGCAGAGTGTTCTTTCCCAAGGGAAAAACCACTGAACAGAGGCTCTCTGAGCTGTAAGTCTGTGCGGATCTTTATTTCCTCCCGGAAACACATTCAATTAAGCGAGGGCCAAAAGAGTATACGCTTGTCTCCAAAGTCCAGATGGTTAATTTCTCCGTCCTGTTAATGTTTCCAACTTCCTCTTCCCACACGATTACAACTGGATACAGATAGCACACTCGCTCTTCTTGATTTCTTAGACCATAAATACACAGCCAAGGTCACGACTGAATGTGTTTGTTCTATAAATACCTACTGTGCTGTTGGTATTCCCTAAACAGATTTACATAGTCCATCCATTTTTTATGCTAATCACTAGGTTACAAAGACAGCATCAATTCACTACAGAATTGGGTTCTATTTGATCTATGAAAAATTAAAAAAATTTTCATAATTAATGTACAAAATATAAAAACAAAGAGATATCACTAAGGGAGGTATTGGGCAGAGATTTTTGTAGAAAATGTTTCTATGAAGTGATTTGAAGAATACATCTCAGAAGCATATTATTTTGAAACAATATGCTGTATTTTAGAAGTTCTAAGCTTGAAATTATCAGTAAAACCTAATAGAGAATTAGTAATTCTATAATACAGAAAATATTTTGATTATATATCTAACATTTCTACCTTATTTAAACATAGGAATAAGAATCTACATTGAAATTGCGGTCATATTTATAAAAACAAAAAACTAACTCCTCTTTCTGAAGCTAAATTAATCTGGAAAAAAATAATAGTCATGATAAAAATAGCACAAGTACACGAGGTTTAACGGTCTCTGTCTCATCCACTTTCTCAGCCCAACGGCATCCACCCTTGCTCGCTCTCCCACGCGCTCCTAGATCTCCTGGAGAGGTCCCTCTGCTGTGCTCTGCACACCAAGAGCCTGACCACCACTTGGCATCTACTGTTCCTTTTACCTTCCTCATTTCTATGGTGATTTCCTCTACTTCTCGAATGTGAAAAGCCACAGAGCTTCTACCCTTCCTGGCAATGCCTACTTGTGTCCCAAAGAAGCCGGGGTGGGGGAACCCACATGAAGGATCCCGCCCTATGCCAAAGGGACCCCTCCCATTGCCATTCACTGTCAATGGTTCTGGCAGAAGACACATTTGCTTTTCATGTCCATAGAGATGTTTGAGTGCTTGTAAACATCTATCACACGTTCACCACCACTTGCTTTGATAGCCCCAAGCAAGAGCCTGTGGGGACCAGACAAGAGAACCATGTGAATAAACCTACTGGGCTGTTTTTGAAATGACCCTCCTCTACCAGCACTGGCCAGCTATCCCCAGATGCCTTTGGTTCCTCCATCCTGTCCTTCCCTTTCCGCAAAGTGCCTCGGACTTCTGGGTGAATGGTCCGTGGTCCACCACCCTGCAGGCCTGAATCCTGACAGAGACATAGCTTACGGTCTAGCTAGGGAATCTGTTCCATGATTACAGACACTTTTAAAATAATTCTTTAAAACAAATCTCTATTTCCATACTTTGACTAAAATTAACTTTATATGAGTTTTAACAATATATACATAGAAATATACTCAACACTATTTAAATGTAAGGAAATCACCCATCTGCCTGGGTGTCAATTGGGTCAAAAACTGTATAGGAACTGAGAGCTGGGTCCTCTGGCACTTTGGACGATAACAGGACCATGCATGACAGTCCTGCAGGTCCAGAAACATAGAAATGTGTTTCCTAGTTATGTGGTTCTCCAGCCGTCAGAAAACCTCAAATGCGATTATTAAAATATGACGATCGTGCTTGTGTACTTCACATGAAATACTGTGGCATGAAGCAAAAGAAATTACGAATTGGGTTTTCTCCAATAAAATGCTGACCAAGTTTCATTAGAACCCCTATAACTTTAATAAGAGAAAACAGAGTCAATCTCAAAGCACGGGACACGGAGCTGTGGATGGACAAGCACAGATGTATTGGTATCCCGAACATCAGGCCAATGCGTAAAGCTCAGAATGCTCTGCGGCAAATTGCAAACAACAAGCATGAAAGAAAGAGAGTCGGTTACCACTGTAACAAGCACTTTTTGTTCATAACACGTTTCTCGAGGTGAGCACTTGGCTGGTAATTAGAGCTTACGAAGGAAGAAGTTTGCTTTGATCTTGAACTATCTAGTCCTCGGAGTAATGATCCTTTCTTCTCATTTCTTACCTCGTCTCCTGTCACAGCCCGCCTCCCGGCCCTCTCGCCCCTCACCCCCCTCCTATCTGGGAGCCCGGCGACGCCTTGCACGAAGCAGACGGACTGAGAATTCGGGAACTGCTAATGCCCCTAGGTGGGGGTAGCAGAAGTCAGGCGGTGCCTGACACGCCACCTCACAGCTTCCCATCAAAATACCATAAAGACATTAAAAAATGAAGGAAGGTCAAAATACTTCCAAACATGAAACTAATGCCTATTATTGGATAGCCTTTATTAATTAAGATGTTTAAGCCCAAGTTAGTTTAATAAAAGGTCAGAAGGAAAGCAAGCAAGCAAAGAAAGAAAAGCACACCCACTATGTTTGGCATGGGGGGGCGGGGGGGGGGGGGGGATGCTGGGTTGGCGAGTCCGGCCTCTCTTTGCTCTGCCCAAGGACAGGCTCTGCACACGTGGGCCCCACCCAGCCTGGCTGCCCTTTCCCCCAATTCTAACATGTTCCATGAGCCTCAGAACTACAGTATGTGGCAGGTCTTGACATTAATGTCATATTATCGGTCACTTCTTCTTACAGGTGAGCCCTACTAATACAAAGGCAACTATATAACCCTTTTCTTAAAATCACGGAAACTTTAATGTTGCATTCCCACGTGAGAATCTCGTTTCACCGTTGCTACACAATCAGCAGCAAACTCTCCCCTGGGCTCCCCATGCCCTGCCCTTCTTGAGTCTGTCTCAGTGGTCTCTCCTCACTCCTCAACCCCGCCACACGAAGATGCCCAGGGAAGTGTGATCTCCAGCTGAAGCACTGCCTGTCCATCAGTAACTGAAATCAGTGCCTGCAAAGGGGAGCCTAATGGATCCGTATGCTTCGCTCCTTTAAAGAGCCTTTCTTTCGTCTCTTTAACAGTTGACAGATCCTGACTTTAGAGGAAAAAATTTTTTTTCTCCCGCGGCACACACATGTATACACGTATCGGATAGGTCCATGCTGTGAACCCAGACACAGCGGCTGGGGCGCTGTCTCCATGGGCCCTGACTTTCTCGGAGCCCCTCGTGTGGGGCGAGAGCTGTGAGACGCACCATCAACAGCTTGGTTCCGAGCGCTGTGGACTTGGACAGGTGCACAAAATCCCTCCTTTCTCACAATCGCCTCCACTTGATGCCATCTGTCTCTAAATTGGGAGGTACTAAAACGGGTGCTTTGGTCATATCCCACACAAATATCAAATATTGTCATCCTTCAAGTGATAAAGACACAAATGAACGAAAAATGGGAAACTGAACCCACATCTGCAAGGAAAACCTAAAGGTGGGAGAAAAAAGTACCCTTCTGATTCAATTCAGAAAGCATAAGCTATCTTTTAAAGTGAAAATTTTTTCCCCCTTCCTTCAAAGCACTAAACATTTTCTCTTTTCTTGCTGGCACTTTTGATGCTTGCTTATCCTGCACTTAATTTACCACTCTGGTATTTATAAGGCTTGTAAAATATAATTTTCAGCCTTGGATTCCAACCATACTTGTAATTGAACTGTAAAAGCTATGCTTTCAGGTCATCAAATACGTCAAATTTCTGTGAAATTGTGGGCCTCCAGTCACAACTGAACCTTTGCCTTTCCTCTTTTAGAAGAGAAATAAAAAAATATGTTTAGCAATTTTTCCCTTTACAAAAAAGAAATCTTAGGAGACAAGGAGAGGCCTTCTAAAGGCTAACACCACCAGCCGCGCACGGCTCCGATCCAGCCACCGGCACACGGTCGGCGTGGAGAGAAGCACAGGCCCGCCGCCCGGACGTTCACTAAAACTGGGAAAAGCCTAAGGCGTGGGGTTTGAGTGAAAGGAAAAACTCTATTATCCACTGCTATTCCCCTTTCGTGTGATCTCATGAACATCTGGGTGGATAAAGATGTTCTTGGAGATCAAAGACAATAGCGATGTCATTTAGGGGGGCTGGGTGGATAAAGATGTTCTTGGAGATCAAAGACAATAGCGATGTCATTTAGGGGGGCTGAGCAGCCACTAGGCAGAGCACCTCGGGGCACTTGGTTGTGATGATATCATCTCTGCCAAGGCTGAACTCTGTCCAGCTCCACAGCCCAGGTCCGCTCTGAATATGGCACCCAGCAGTGACTGGTCTTCTGGGGACTGGCTCTTACTAACTAGATACAAAAGGAAACAGAACTACAATCACCCAGGGAAAGGAGCAACCTGACCATGGGGATGTCACATGCAGGGTGGCTAGGCTGGGAAGCCCATGGCACAGAGGATTCTGGGTTGTGGATTCGGAATTGCTGCAGGGAATTCGCCGGGGACCTCCCTGGCCAGTGGCCTCCAGCTCCTGGCCCGAAGCTGTCCCTTCTACCATGATCACGTGGCTGCTGTGTGGCATGGATGGAAATGGGAGAAGTCAGGGACACCACCCCTGGGCAGAGCTGCCGCTCGCTCTTCCTGCTTCTTACCTGGGAGACTGTTTATCAGCGTGACTCGAGTCACCTACCTCACCTACTAACTGTCTAATGGCTTCTCTCTCAGAGGTTGGGTTGACTAAGTAGTAACTCCAGCCATCGAAAAGAAATCTGCGTATTTGCTCTAAGAGATACACTTGTTTTTTCCTCCTTAGGGAAAAACGTGGCTCTCTTTCTGGCCAATCTAATTTTTCCATCTTTGTGCCAGGCCTTATTATGTCTGTCTGTTCCCAAACTTCCCTGCCAGCATTTACTTTTCTTGGCGTATCCTTCATCCTTTCCCTCTCAACTAGTTATACCCTTCTGTGTGTAAATTAGTTCAGCTCTATTAAATTAAAGAAAAACAATTCTTCCTGGGCCCTCTAATCCCCTCCGACCAGAATCCTCTCTGCGTCAAACCTGCCAGAACAGAAGTCTCTGTCTGCACCAATCACGTCATCGCCGGGTCCGATTTTAACCACACTCATGGAAGCCGTCCTCTCTATGGTGACGGACTCCATCCTAACTGCAGGACCTGGGGTGGGGGATTCGCTCCTTCTGTGGCGCGTTCACTGGCGGCCACCCCCTCATTTCCGAGGCCTGGCTTCCGACATCTCCCCCACTGTCCCGGCTCTCCAACTCCACCGAGCCCTGCTCTGGCCGTCTTCCACCTGGCTTCACTTGCTCGGCTGCTCTTCCTCGGAGTTTTGTCTTTGTCCTCGTTCTCATGCTACTTTTTTTGAGCAATCTGAATCATTGTTATTTCAACTACCAGCTTTTCCCTTGTGACAGCCAAATCCTTATCTCCAGCTCACCTCCTAGGCTCCGAATCTGTGTTCTCAGCTGCCTATCGGCCCACCAAGTAGGCCATTTATGCTAAACACGACAAAATGACGTCCAGACTTTTCCTCCAAACCTCCGCCTTGTGACATGCACTCCGTTTCAGTGGCAGACATTGGCAGTTATCCAATCACACAAACGAAAAGACTCTTCGTCACCTTTGCAACTTTCTCCTTTGCCTCCAGCATCCACGTAACTGCACGCGCCTCCCTGACCCACAGACACACAGGTATCTATCTCCGCCATGCCAGCCCCTGTTCTCCACGCTCACCACTCCTTCAATTCAGGCCCGCCACTGGCAACCTCCTCAGTGGTACTGTCCTACACGAGAAAAAATCCTGCATGGTGTCACAGGAAAAACAAGCAGCATATTTTAAAGTGCAATTAGAGATAACGAAGACACGTGCCCTCAGCATCTAAAACCCTTACAAAAGCCCAGAAGTCTAATTTGCCCGTTTTGATTGCTGGGGGTCTTCACTGATGTCAGAGACTAGAAATGAATTCTGAATCAAGCCATCCACCCCTCTTTTATTTAGAGTGAGTCCCATTTATCCATTTGAGCAATGATGTAAGGCTTTTCCACCATTGTTAGCTCTGGCTCAGTGTGAAGTATGTTAAACAGTAGCTCCAATAGCTCCTCTGAGTCATCCCGAGCTGCCGTTAGAGGGTCAGAGCCTCACCCCCGTCTTCCACTTTCATTTACTTTCCCTTAGGACCCACTACAGTGTGTGTGTCTTCCGTGTATTTTCACTGTGAGCGACTAAGTCAGGAACTAGTTTGTTCGTCTGACGTTTCAGAGTCCATTTGCTGACGAGATCCAATTTATTAGGTCATGTGCTCCACTCCAAATGATTATTTTTATGAAATACAGGATTTTTTACCTGAGAAATCTTATGTGATTTGAAAAAGTCTTTTAGGCACAATTATGCCACGTTCCTCGTCCTGAGGTGTGTGGGCCACCCACAAGGCAGTGCCCGTGGAGCCCAGGCATGATTAGGGGCACGGCCAGGGGGCTCCTCTGTTCACCCTTCCGTTCTCCCTAGCGGCCCCTCCCACCTTCTTCTTCTGGTCCTCAGCAGCAGCGCCTACGAACACCCAGCCCTATAACCCTTCTCTCTCTTCTACTTCAAAGAAGATAGAGGATGTTAGATAAAACGCCAATCCTGCAGCCTTATTCACCTCCTCTTTCCCAAGCCTCCGCTGGTCTAAACTTGCCCCCTTGCTTCTTCATCTGTCCCCAGCTCCACCAGCCTCCTGGGGACTACCCTCTACGATACACTCATTTCCCAGGCTGTGTCCTGGGTCGCCTGCCCCCACAACAGCATCTCAACCTTTGTCTTTCTCCTAAGTAAACAGATGCCCAGGGCCATGTCCCCCGCAGCAACTGTCCCACTTTTCTCTTTCATTTTGCCATCAGGTTTCGTGGCAGAGACATCTGCACTCTTTCTCAGCTTGTTCCCTCCAGTTGAGTCTCCAGACTCTTGAAACCTGGGTTCTGGTTCCACCATGCTCATCTGAAATTGTTCCCGTGAAAGTCACTGACCAGTTCATGAGTCTCTGCCAGCTGTCGCTCTCCAGGAGCTCTGGGCTGTGTCGGACCCTGCGACCTCTGCCCCCTCTGCCTGTGGTCTGGGCATGGCTCTGGACTTCCTGAGTTGCCCTCCCATCTCTCCAGGGGCCTCTCTTCCCTGGCACATCTATTGTGATCTTCTTCTACCCCAGCCACGGGGCACGGGAACAGGTGGCTACGGAAAGTGGAGACTTATGGAACGCTTGTATTGGGCCTTACAGTTAGGGGAATACACATGACACAGACATAGAGAGAGAGAGATGAGGGTCCTTCGTAGGCACACTAGAATTAATGGACTATGGAAAGAAATGTACAGACGTGGACAGTGAAGTCATGAAAGATGGAGAAAGCCCCTGAGATGACTGCTGCCTGCTAGAAGCATTTTTTTTTTTTTTT
>VMDR010004362.1:0-31837 GCA_007922815.1 Macrotus californicus | reverse complement strand
GCAAAACAGTAAGATTTTCGGGAATGCACCCTTGCTGACACCCTAGGTCTGTCTTTGCCAATGTCGTGGGGAGCAGACACGAAATAGCCTGCATTTTACTATAAGCACATGCCTGCACTCCATGAACGGGTTATTTTTCTTCGTTAAAAAGCGTCTTCTTTTGTTTTCTCAATACCAACTTTCTTCAATCAAGGCCGAGCTCAGTCTTTATTACCTGTCTTCCAGGCCTCAGGCAGGAACAGAAAGCTATTTTTAGTTACATGGTGTGAAACTGATAATTTCTTTCTTCCCATATCCAACCACTGCAAACACACACGAGTGAATTTTAATCAAGAACACAGAAAGGAATTCATTTTGGGCTGAATTCCAAGCCAAAGAAGTTTTACTCTCAATTTTGTTTTTTCAACGATAGAACTAAGGGGAAAAAAAGTGGGAGGTTAGAATGGAAACCCAGCCCCACTTTTCCAACGTGACTTCTGTGAACATCAAATCGGCACCCCGGTCTCCCCTCGTGGCTGCAGCCACCACGCTGGGCTGTGACCCTTTCTGCACGGGAGCCACACCCGTGGCCACGGGGCAGAGCTCACATTTGCCTTCCCTCCTCACCTCCCTTTATCTACCACCACGTCTCCAGGTGCAGCCTGCCTTGTAAACTCTACTCAGACTACCAACATTATTACTATAGGCTCGGCCGCTGACTTCCAGAGCTTTGTCTTTCAACGCTGCCGGCCGATGAGTTACAGAGATGCACGTAATTCCAGTGTAGAAGGAAACCACACTGCCAAGGCATCTCTCTCCATTTGTGAGGCCCCAGAAGCCATGATCCTGGGCTGCGAAGAGAGAGAACCCCTTCCCTCCACCACTCCCGTGTGGATTATCCTGACTTCTCAAAGGAAAAAGCAAGTGGGGTTTTCATTTCAATGATAAAATTATGTAAGGAACTCATTCACATTATTTTGAAGGAAGAACCTAGCATTGCCTGCCAGAAAAGACTGCGGCAAAGAATGAGTTACCAAGAATGGATCTTAGTAGCAGCTGACGCAGGGGAAGGCGTGACCAACGGCAAGGAAACGGGAAGTGTAGATGGGATAATTCACAGGGTCATGGAAAGACAAGGTTAAGTCAAGGTCAAGCCAGTGAGACATTTAGATGGTCTGAACTAGGCGTGCCTCATTTGCGAACTCAGCTGGTTCTTAAAAAATTATACAGTATGCCATAGTAACAACTTCTGCGTTGTCACGGCTTGGAAACTCGGGATACACGCTTAGGGAGAGAAGCAAGGAGGCAGACGCTGTCATAAGTACTGACCCAGCAACCTAGTCTCCTCTCCGCTCCCAGGGCTCTGACCCCGCCTAGAGCTGAGGCCGCAGGGCGCAAGCTCACTGACAGGCTGGGTGTCAGTGAGGTCTAGTGTTCCCACTCCGCTGCCACCACCCTTACTTCCTGCGCCCCCTCCTAAGGCTTTATTTTATGAGATTGGTTAGGTTTCTGCTTTCCCTCCAGGACTTCCTAAATAATCTAAATAATTTTATTAAGATGTAAACACATATTAGTGCCAAATTAGCATTGAAATCCAGTGGGGGCACTGTAATCTGAATTAATCTGAATGTTGCCAACTATATATCGTTAACCACATTACTTTTTTGGGCAGTAACACGTAGCTTAAAAAGAAAGAGAGACTAAGAAATACCAGCCGGCGTTAGCTACTTTCCAGGGAACGCAGGTTTGCTCTGTTGATTTGTTGGCGGCTACCCTAAAATCCGCAAAATGAAAGTGACTTCTGAGGTCACCTGTCCCAGACACACTGCAGCAGCTCCGCCACTCCAGCCAGCCCTAGCCTTAGTGGTCGCTCCTGAAGAGATGCTGGTAGGGGCTCTGTCCCCTGGCATGGCACTGCACGGGGCCCCAGAGGCCAGGGAGGGCAGAACTCACTGCATGGGGCAGATGGCCCCAGCGACTCACCTCTGCAGGAATTTAGTTTCATGACAGTCGTTTGGAAGGCAGTGTTGCTAGGCCCAACATATTTCTTTTCTTTCAACTAAACTAACATGTATTCTATCTTTTTAGTGCCAACCTTTCTTAAATACACGAATGCTAAAGTCTGTCTGTACGTTTTGGGGAGCACGGCTATGACGGGGGCAGGAGTGTGAGACTGTGTGTGTGCAGAACCGTAGGCAGATGAGGTAACCCCTTCCCTTCTCTGAGCAACCACATGAAGTGGGCTTTTTGATGATAATTGTTGATTTCACTTTTTTATTTACTTTCACGTGGAATTAGCTAGTGTGACTTCACTGCAGCCACCTCCTCACCAGATCTCCAGTTCAGTGGGAGATTCCACGTGTCCAGCTTCCCCTGGGAGCTGTGTCTAAGCAAAGACAGATTCCACTAGTTGTGTCCCCCTAACAAGTGTCTTCTCACAAGTCTATCTTCCCTGAAACAGAAAGAGCCAGTGCGACTTCCTCTTAGGATGAAGTCCCTGGTTTATATATGGAGGTACAATCAATACTTTAGAGGATATTTAGATACTCGAACTCTACTTGAATCGTCATTTATTTCCAAAACAAGGTTGCTGAGCTCACAGTAACATAAACATCTGGTATCAAAATAAAACTTGGAAAATGTTTTTTAAAAATCAAATCGAGCAAAGATTCTACTAGACCTGATTGTCTCATAAACGCCAATGGATTCGTTTTTCTTTTTGCCACGGAAACTTGTCTTGTGCCTCTCTAAATCTCAAGCTTAAATAAACAACCAGAATAGCCTGGAGACAGACAGACTGCCTCACTCCTGCTGTCCCCAGGCTACAGGCTCTGACCACCTCTTCCTCACTAGAGAGGAAGGCTTTCCACTCCATAGCCTAGAGAGTGGGCACTGCTCCCCAGAGTTTCTCCAAACTTCCAAAGTGCACTATCGTGGACTATTGGTTAAGAAACCCACTACCCCAAATTTCGATCACCCAGAATAAAATCACAAACCTAAAAGACAACTAAATGTCTCTCACAGAAACATAACACACAGAACTTGGAAACATTAGGTCTGAGAACCAGTTACTTCATCTGCTTATACCTCAGTTTGTTCATGTGCAAAATGTGGATAAATAATAGTGCCTAATTCCTAGAGTACGGTGAGATTAAAACAAATTAATATGTAAAAAGTACTTAGGATATTGCTGGCTGCCTGCTGCGAGCTCCATGAGTGTCAGGGGTGATGACAGTGAAGATAACTGATAGACAAGAAGACTGATCCTTGTGGAGATACGAGGTCGGCCCCCATCAGAGCCACAGCCGCCGAGTCACGAGTCAAACCCCAACGCGAGTACGTCGGTTCTCTGCTCTGTCAGCTGTGCCCCACTGAGGCTTTCCCAGGAGAAGGCGGCGTGGGATGGGTGAGGAACTATCTGAGACAACATCCATGCATGCAACACAGTAGCGGAGCAGGCCACAGGCATTCAGATAGCAAAGTTAACGCTTCCCTGGGCCAGTGTTATTATCCAGCCACTGCCAGCGTGCTTTGCTGCACGTGACCTTACAGAAGACACAGGGGGCACTGCCGGAAGCAGACGAGTCAGGTTACAGGGGATGACAAGATAGGAGGTAAGAGAACGGCAAGGAGAAAATTACGCTGCAGAGGCACCTGGTACAGGGAGAAAGGCATGCATTAAGTCTCTGAGCAGCCCAGGTCTGGGAGAACACTGCTCTCCATTCGCTTTCAGATGCATGACTCTGTGATTCAATAATGATGACTCAGAGTCATCAGGGAGGAAATAAAGTACAATTAATGTATTCTGCCTAAGAAGGCAAGGAAGTTGTTACACTTTTCGAATATTCCTCGGGGCTCATCTATTATTGTATCATCAGCCCAAAACACACACACACAAAAGGCAGGGACGTCTGTAAGCCTCCCTCTGGTACTTCTCTGTTGTGTTTTCCTTCTGACAACGTCCAAGCTCCAGCTCCATGCAATCGACTCCCCAGCTGTCACTGTCAACTCAGGCTCAGCTGCTGCCCATTTTCTGAGTCCGTTCATCAAGACAGAGCTCAAGTACTAATGACCCAGGTCCCTCCTCGCCACCTCTCTCATGGGGTTCTACATGAATGTCCTTCCACCTCCTCTCATCGGCCAAGTGAACAGCTGTCCCGGCTACTCCATTGGCTTATCCGCACCGAGCACAGCACTGGACAGAGCACCGCTGGCCATGGGACTCCCCTCGGCGGGGCCGCGTTCGCTTGGGCAGCCCCAAAGTGTAGCCAGTAGCCACATGTGGCCATGAAGCACTTGAAGTGTGGCTAGTGAACCTGAGCAACAGAATTGTTACTGAATTTCACTTGAACTAATTTAATCTTAAACAGCCACCTCATGGCTACCATATTAGACAGCGCTGCACAGGAGATCCCCTGAGGTTGGTCACTGTTCCCCAATGTGACCGTCTGGCTGCTGAACGGCACCGGCTAAATGTCTGTTTTCTGAGACTGCACAGCACTCCCTATCCCTGAGTAAGAACCAAGACGGCAAGACCAGACTTTTTTAAGTTAACAGGACAAGTGGATACGTTACTGGAGAACACCTGAATTACACAGAAAGCCTCCTACTTCCTTTGGACCTGATACCACCCAATCGGACACACCAGGACCCATGCACACACGGCCACCTGGATGGGAGCCGGGGGTGACTGGACCACAAACACAGCAGAGGCTGGAGCCTCTCATCAAAGCTCATCCCCAGGACTACCCACCCCAGCTTCTTTAGGTCATTGCCAAGGTTCCTGAAGGCACCTAAGTCTGTGACCATTAAGACAAAAGTCCGATACTCTGGGACATGCACACACGTGTATGGTGTGGTCAAAGGAGAAATTAGTAAAGGGGGCTGTTTGGGAGGGGGAAGGGCTGGCGTAAGGAGCAGGGTAGAGGACAGAGCCATATCCTACAGCCAGTGGCTTTCAGCCTCCTTTATGTCAGGGCACACGCAACCTGATTACCAAAATTCTGCGGCACACCAAAAAATATAGTTTTGCTGATGTGACAGAAATAGGTATAATTTTGATTCATTTGTACTGGGAAGCTCTTATTGTGTTGGCTATTGCCATTTTTTTTTTAATTTGACAATCTAAAGGAAAGCAAGTCAGTTTTGCCCCCGACTAAATAGTCAGGTATTACACGTTTTAAAAATTTTTGAGGCACACTGGTTGAAAATCACTGCTTTAAATCATGCACTTATATCACATTTATGAGAATAAAGTGTAACATTAAAAAAAGAGATCCAGAGTTTTATGCATTTATAGCATCATCACCCAAAAAATTTTCTTAAATTCCTTCTCAGGAATATATCAGGATCATTCTTAAAGCAACGTTAATTCTACCCAGACAGGGAAAACTTTCTAGCCTAGAAAAAAGGTCTACTAGTATTCTTTCACACCGTTATTGCTCAGGAAAAGGAGACAGACTTTATAGGCCACAGCATCATACAGAACCTCTTGTACTGTGAGTTCATTTCATTACGTAGATATTTTTATTGCCTGATTTAAAACTCACCTGGGCATTCAGAGGTCAGGCAGTGCTTTGTTTTTATAACTGGAGAGAGAAAATTGGTTTCGTTTTTAAGCTGCATTAGCCTCTAACACCTGTCTCTGTATCTTTCTTCAAGCTATAACAGTAACTTCTCACGCCGTTTGTCGGCTTCTCTGCAGGAGAAGAGGGCCATACTGATCGTTCTTCTCACATGCAAAACGTGTGCTCTCTTACCAGCTGGGGACTCTTGGCAAGTTCGTCTGTTTATTTTCTCCAGAATCAAACTGCCACAGATCCGACGGCATCGTCGATAAAATGCCGCACGTTCGTACCCACGTGTTACCACCAGCACTAACGGAATAACTTGGGCTCTCATGTACACAGAGCAACATGCGTCTATCTGCTTAAGCTTAATTTAATTTCAAAAAAACTGTCCCCCGTGTGTCTGTGCTCGTGCATTTACTTTAAAATCCTATACGTTATTCGAAATGTATCTGTGTACTGTTTTGAGAATGCTCCTTTTTTAAACAGTGAGGGATAAATGACGATCTCTACAGCTCATACTTGAAGTCACGAAGTCAAGCCCATGTTCGAACACCAGAGAGAACAGTCTTCTAGGACAACCCTGCAGCTTGCCATCTCTATCAAGTGATTTTAATGTACTTGGCATCGAAAAGGAGCTATTGGACGAAGCGGTTACTTTCTACAACTGACAGATTCAAGGTTAAGAGACATGGGGGAGACATTCGGGGGTGGCCTTGGTCACAAGAAGTCTCCGTGTTCCCTGAATGGTCTGAAATGGCCGAGCAAACACCACTTCCTTCTCTCTCAGAGGGAATAAGGTCATTAAAATGGGTCACATTTATGGGACAAGTGTGTCCCTTACTTTCTGATATCCCACTGAAAGGATATTTAAAAATTAGGAGAAAAAAAAGAGCAATAAAGTTGGGATCAGAAAGGAGTAAACTGGTACAAGTTTATGAGAATCGTCTTTATTAAGCACATCGGAATAGTATTAGTAAATTTCACACAAAAAATTGTGGAAGCTCCCACCTGTCCTTGAGACATATAGTCTTTTTATTCTACCTTTGGTTTTCTACTTTTGATAAAGACAGAGATACAAAAACACTCTTAACTCTGTAATAAGGAAAAAAGGCACAGAGGGGTAAAACTGGAAGTTAAATATTTTAATGCAATTTCTGGAAAGAAGAAAAGAAAGAAGAGGAACATTTTTTTCAATGAAATAATAGAAGAAAGTTCCAGGAGCCAAAAAGAGACACACACCTTTAAAATGAGAAGCTGCACAAGTTGCTAAGCAAGATAAATTTTAAACACATGCACATCACTACCCAGAATGCATCGTGAAATTTTAGAACATAAGAATAAGGAGGGGATCCTAAAAGCTTATCAGTAATGAAAAAAATCTCCCCAAAGAAAAGAATGAAAATAACGTATATGAAATTTACCAGCAAAAGAGAACACTGACATGCAGCAGAGTACGGCGTTGAAGTCCTGAGAAAAAATTGCTCTGAACTTGATTTCCACACCTTCCCCTACTCCTGGAGTCTCTCCTGCCAACAACAGAAGCAGAGCATCTCTGCAGATGCAAGTCAGGCCACGTCATTCTCTGTTTGAAGTCCTCCGTAGCTTCCCGGCTCACTGAGGGTGAGCACCGAGCCTCACTAGGGCCCATCAATCCCGCACTGTCGACCCTTGGTCACCTCTTCACAGAGCTACTGGGACACCCCTCCCTCTCCAGCCATGTGGATGCCCGTGTCCTTGCTGCTCCTTATTCCAGCCAAGCATGTGTCTGACTCTGGTCATTGCTCTTACAGCTCCCTCAAACTCAAATTCTTCTTCCAAGCCTCCAAATAAGCATCTCTCTTTTGTCCTTCCTACCTCGGTCCAAATGTTTCCATCTTCAAATGCTTTCCCTCACTGCCCTTGGAAAGAACTGGCCTCTGTCTCATTCCGTCCCACTTACCCTACTTAATTCTTCAGCAAGTTCTCTCTACCTGTTATACTACATATGTGTTTACTCTCCACTAGCATCTAAAAATCATGTCAGCAAGCAATCTTCCACTTGGACCACTGCTGTATCCCCAGCATCCGAACAATACCTGGCAAGCAGATGATGAGTATCTGCTGAGGGATGAGTGACTGAATGACTCGATATAGGAGAGGCTGGAAGACGGCTCTGCTTTGGAACACTCCTGGGTGAGGGGGTGTGATTCTCCCCTTCCCTCTCCCAGTTTCTCCTGCACTCACTGAACTGTGCTGGGTCCCTTTACATCCAAAAGTTTTGTTTTTAGGGTGGTACCAACTGAGTGGGCATAACCTTAGACCTGTGTCCCATTTAGGAAGAAGGCAAGGAGGAGCTCCCTGCAGCCCTGTGCAAGCCCACCCTGCCTAGGGAGCCTGCTGCCAGACCCTGCAATGGAACTGTGCATGCTGCTAGCTGCCCCCCCCCCACGCTTTCTGCCTTTGGCGTCACCTTCTATTCAATTTCTGGACTGTTGTCAGGTTCTGCCACTCTGCTCCACGCAGGGTTTCAGGTGCCTGAATATGTAATTCACAGCCTCAAAAACTTAAGAAAATATCTAAGCTTCTCTGTAGAACTCAATCCACTTTTTAAAAAATCTGGCGCATACTGTGTATTCAATAAATGAATATCTGACTAATAATGCCTGAGGGCCCTGGCTCATGTCTCCTCACTCGGGAGCCCAGTGTTTGGCATCTGCACCCGTCCCTGTGTAGCAAGCAGAGGACTCTAGCATATTGCCCATAGGGGTTTAGGAGCTGCTACTCATAAACTATTGCCCAAAGCAAGTCATGTGGCCTGGGCGGGCACCTAAGAAGTACAGTGAGGAGGAGGGGATTATTGAGTCCACTCCGTAATTCTGTGTTGGGAAACCTTTGGTGAGATCACCCAGGTGTTTAAACAGCCTATTTGTGGGAATATAGGCAGATCCCTGGAATTATGTCAGGGAATGGGGCTAACCCATTTAGATGAAGGAATGCCAGAAAAGCTGAATGACTGGTTTTCGCCAGGGAGTGACCTGTTTTATCATTTTACAAATCTTTGAGAATTGATTAATCCGATGAATTAGGGATGGGTACAACAGATGAAGGCGAGCTTTTACAGGTACAATCCTAGCAAAATATAAAAAGAAGACACTTGCAAAATACACCACTCTGACTGCCTCTGGTACTTTTAGAGTGCTTTTAGGAGTAATGCAATTCCTTCATCCTTAGCAGTGCCCTTAAACTGGGTCTAAGACCTTGTAAAACAGTCTTTTCTTTCATGAAAGAGCACAATTGTTAATTGCCAAATATGGCAGTATCAGACCATGCAATAATTAATTTTGTCCTTGGAAGCAACTGCTTATCAAAAATTTTAAATAATGAAAAATATCACTTAGCTTAACACTGACATTTTAATTGAAACATTAAGCCCAGACCTTGAAAGCTTTTATTTCTCAAGTAAAACATTATATGAAATGATGTTTGTTTTATGAAACATAAATGTACATTTCCTTCAAGTGTATAATCTCCTTCAGGAGATTGTAAGAGGGACCCATGCACGACACAGGCCCCATGACTCAGACATTTTCAGAGGGTGCCATAGAGTTAGAACTTAGAGTGGGAATGGAAACTCCTCCTGGAATTAGGATGCTGATAGAAATGCTAAATTAGTTTTTGTCTCTTTCGGGACTATTACCTCCACACAAGTGCTTCCCAAAGTATACCATTCATTAAAATCACCTGTGGAGGATTTTAAATGCAGGGATGAGCAACACTCACCCCCACAGATGTTTCTTCAGGAGCTCCCCAGGCAATTCTGATAATTAGCTAGTCCGGGAACAACTGCTGGAGATAATTTGAACATTAATAGGAAAACTCGTCTGACCAGAAATAAAAAGTAACCCTGCAAGGTTCTACTCACTGGGTGAAGAGCCAAGTCCTTGTATTCACAGATCTACTCACATCAAAATTAGGTTTCTGGACCCTCTCATTAATTGGAATTAAGTAGCTCTTATTTTAAAAACTCATTTTCCCATCTTGATCACCTTGACATTTTCTATTGTTTCTTTTTTATCATACTGTTACAGATTTATACAAACTGTTCTTTCCAAAAATTCCGAAGACTAGCACTGGGAAATATAAACCATATGTTTATCTCTACTAATAGATATACAAATGTGAAATTATACACATCATCTATGACATATTTAGCAAGCAATGTTCTATTCCATTTCCAGTTAATAAAAGTTTAAGTTCATAATTGTCCAACACCCAACAACCCAGCACAGATACAGAGAAGGGAGAAAAGTATAGAAAACAGGAAGGAAAAAAGTGCTATTGCCAAAAGATTTTTTATGGATTGCTAAAAAAGTAGTAAAGCAAATTTACACCCAGGAAGAGGGAGTGTTCATTATAGGCTAAATATTAGTAGGTCCCGTTTTAAACGGTATCAAATGAAGGTTTCTCCCCAATAACACCTTCTCCTATGGGGTCCCTGGGTACGGAAATGGAGAGTTTCCACAAAGGCAGTTGTATTATTAAATACTGCCCACCTCCTCAGACCCTGCTGAGCCTCCCTGAAACCCAATCATCACTCAGCACCGGGACTGACTCTCGAGCAGCACCTGTCTCCCCCATCTGCAAGCTCACCCCGTTCAGGCAGCCCCGCTTGGAGCGCCCACGTGCTGACTGAGCTCTCAGATGGCTGAGCGGGCTCTGCTCTGAGCCCAGCTTCTCCAATGACCCCGGTTCTCACCGCACTTGCTTTTCAGGCCCCAGCCTGGCCTCTGCAAACGGAGGGTGTGAGTACAGTAGGAAGTGCCGCACGGTGTAATTCAATCAGAACTTGGCATGTCCCCTTCTCCTGCTGGCCATCAGTTTGTGGCCTGTCAGGCTTCTGGGTCCCTAACTGCACTCAAGCCTAGAGTGCTTATGGGTACTCTTGAGGTGGACTGGGCAGCTGCCAGCAGCCAGCGCCCATCTGGCATGGAGAGCAGACACTGGCCCCAGGTTTTTCCCTTGCTCTCCAGGCACTTTCCTTTCACTGTGTAAGTCAGGAAGAGGAAGACAGAATAGAGAGAAGGGTACGAGGAAGAGGCTCCACTGGCCACAAAGCCATGAGTTCAGAGATGACCTTGCATGAAAATGTATTACTTTCTTCACTGACTACGATGGGTCGTGACATTTTTTGATGAACTGTTATCCTGCTTTACGCTCATTCTCCTGAACCCCCCTTTGCTCTGTCCTTGCTATGCTCCTCGGTTATGTGGGTTGTTTACTCACTGTTGTTTTGACCTTAGTGTTGGGCAAACTTTATATACATGTATTCATCCTTTTGCTTCTAGATTTCAACACATTTGAAAAGTATCTAAGTTAGTGCTGAAAGACATGTGCAGTACTTATCAAAGTCTGTGGTTGAGTCCCGGCCTACCCATTGCACTAGCATTTCCACATGTCTCCAAGAAACTCCTGGAGCGCCAGCAGGCAGGAGACCCAGGACGCACACATAAAAAGCCCACTCCTTCTGTCGCACCCCCACCCACTCATCAGTGTGCACTTCCAACTCTTGCGCCCCACGTATCCATGCTATTTCCTGACATGCTCCCAAACTGTCGCTAATGTATGTTAACATTGGCCTGCCAATTCAACTTTCCAAGTGCAAAAAGCCAAGTCACTCCTATTACCTTTGCCCTTTACCTACCCATCCATAACAGCCTATTTGTGCTCAATGGAATCTTCCCTGATGCTCTTCATCATATAATACTAATCACCCTTAAGTGTTAGATTATTGGCTCACCAGCTAATGACCAAAGTCATTTTTAATTTTGACTTTGACCTGAAGCAGGCTTTATAATGGAGAGAATCGGGCCCTGGGACTTCGTGACTCAATCGATTCAGACCTTGGCAGAGTCTCTCATCCGCTCTCAGTTTCCTTTTGCTGAGAGCCACAAGATAACTGCTCCTTCTTAGAATGTGGAATCCACTGGAAGCTGGAGAAGGAGGCTGTAGAATCAATCAGATTCCATGAAGCATTTATTGCCAGCGGTTATTCCAACCCCACAGTCTCGACCTCTGGTGTAGGCTGGATTGCTTGGGAGGCTGCCCGTGGAAACCTAATTCTGAGTTATGTGATTCTGGAACTCACATTTATGCCTGCACCTTTGTGCCCCTGTGTACCCTTTGTCACGATGCTATTTGTGCTGTGACGGTGTCTGCTCTTGCTTCTTCCCTTTCTTCCCACCAAGGGGCTGCCCTATTCATAGAAGAGAAGCCAGAAGAAGCCCAATTCCAGTACAGGAAGCTTGCTGCTGTGTGAGCATAAATGAGGCGCTCTTCCACAGTCATACCCTGCCGAAATGATAATGCGCTTCCCAGAGAGATAACGTCCTTAAAGCGATTTGATTTGTATGCTGAAGCAGTCCTGAATATAATAGGCACAATAAATCAAGCTTGACAGCACCTTTAGATTTGGCCTTTTGAAATGAAGCATTTGCATGTTGTACAGAAAAGTGACATTTTATGCTATCAGAGAATGCAGAGCATTCCTCTCTTATTCAGCATAAAAAAATAGATGTATATTATGTCTCAGATATAATACAGCCATTCTTGATAAATTATTTTGAACGTGAAAGTCTGAATGCTTGTATTTATACATGTCATTCTATGATCCACATCCTGATTTAATACATAATAAAATTCTTTGAAGAACGTTTAGCATTTTAACATTTATTAAGCATTTCTTCTGTGTTGAACCCTAAGCCCTTTGCATGTATTAAATAATTATTATCCCCATTTGAGAACAATGAGACACAGAAAAGTTAATTTACCCAAAGGGACCCAATTCATAAACAAGAAGCCGTGACTTTTCATCCAAGGGAGCGGCTCCAGTGCTCACGCTCCTCGGAGCTGTGGGTGTGAAACCCTAAGACTGCCATCCTCGCCTGGGACCTACCCATGCACCCTCAGACAAGCTACGTCAGCTCTGGGTGCATCGGTGTCTTCAGCTCCAAGAGGGAGTCGGTGGTTCTCTCAAGAGCTCGCTTTGTGGATTGAGAAAATGTATGCAAATCTTCCTAAATTCTACCTGCCACTTAGATGAGCTTCATGAGTGATATACTTTGCCAATTCTTATATCACAAGAGCGTCTGGGCTAAGGAGAAACAAGCCTGAGAGAAGCAGAAACAGAAACAGAGCCCTGGAATTAAGCCTCCCGAACCTCCCTGGTTTCCCGGTGCAGAGAAGTAATTTGCTCCAAAACCGACCAGAAACACATAGACTGCGGGAGGCAAGCTTCTCCCCCAGGACCAGGCTCTTTGGAGCTCGGTCTCTCAGAAGCCCTGCCCTCCAGGTGACCTGGCCCCAAGAGTGTGAGGGGCTCGGCCTGCAGGAAAGTCATCTGTGGCTACTGCACTCCAGGTGGGTTTGATTCCCTTCCTCTGATTATTCTGCATAGTCAAAGGAGAAAAGTAGGGACATTTACTAGAGAGAAGTGAATTCACCTGGACAAGAAAAAAGTCCTTTGGATAGTTTAATAATAGTATATTGGCCAAAGAGTGCTTCTTCATATTATGTTGTTTTTTTTTCTCAAATAAAATCGCTTTTGCTAGCAACCGCAGAAAGACATAACGATAATGTCACTAACCTTGGCATTTTGACAGGCCACATCTACTCAAATGGAGACCACAGCCAAGAAACCAGGAGAAGGCTGAGACTCAGAAGGAGACCACGGAAGGGTTAGGAAAGATCGGCAACAAAGAAGTGTCATCAGAGACCAAGGCTGAGACCATCCACACCCTCGTATTCCCAAACATGGATGCGAAGTTGGACACTTAAGACCAACAGGAGAAAACTGGCTCACTTGAGCTGCAGTGTTGGAGAACGCTCTCTGGACACCCTGGGCCATGCGGGCGACACACAAGTGGATCCTACAGCAAACGAAGCCTGAAATATCACTGGAGACAAAAATAACAAAATGGAAGCTGTCCTACTTTGGGCACATTATAAGAAAGCAGGGTTTTCTGGAAAAGACAATAATGCTGAGAAAAATAGAAAGGAGCAGGAAAAGAGGAGAGCAAAGATGAGACAGACTGACTCTGTAAAAGAAGCCACAGGCTGAGTCTCCGGGAGTGGACCAGGGCCCTGAGGACAGGACATGGTGGACACTGCGCATCCACAGGGTCACCAGGAGTCGGAGCCGACTCATGTAACACACACAGTCTATTCTTTGTTGAGTAAAAGCATCTTTATCATCAAAACCAAGTCAAATGGGCTTGTCTGTTTTCTGTGTAATAGCTCATCATATATCATCATCTTATGCTTTCCTCAAAAAGCAAACTTTCGTTCCTGCATGTGACTTAACATTCTATAATAAAATTAGTTCTTCAGAAATAACTCTGTCTCCTAGCAAAATGTAGCACTGTAAGTCATAATGTATTGGCCACACTCTACAAAAATAGATGGGTATGTGTAGACAGGTTATACACCTAATAAATTTGGACATGTATAGTGACCCACACAACCACTAAATGACCAGATGGCATGGAAATGTACATTGTGAGAAATGCAGCACACAAAAGGTCTAAACTATCAATACTGGTCCACGCGAGTGCTGCTATCAGGAGGAGGTTGTGTGGCAGGAATCAGAAGCCACCAACAGTGGCACAGGCAGACGGATGGCTTCTGTGTAGAAGCACAAAGCATTTGCCTAGACAGCACAATCAGTGAGAAGTCAAATCAGAAGTCACTGAGGTTTAAAAACCTGAAATACTTGAGCAGTTGCTTATAAGGTGGTTTAGAAAAATCAATAACCGTAACATCAGCAGGAACATAAGATCGCTGGTGATGGCGTGACTTTGACTACTTCCAGCATCTCCTGGAGCACTGGTCCAAAACTCCCGACCGCAGCCCTTCTACTTGGTTATCTGTTGGCCTTTAATTGAAAGGGGAGAAATATGTTTTCCCTAAAAAACTTGCAAGAAACACATTTACCTTTCCATTGTCTGTGAAAATAAGACGACGTAAGACAGATCGAAGGTCAGGTTGTATTTGTCAAAAGTAGCTACATGATTTATGATGTTGATGTTCTGCTTGCTCATGAAGTCTCGTGGGTTAAAAAAAAATCTCAGTGGTACCCCTAAACCTGAGTAATGTGCTCTAGTGAATCTATCCATAGATAGGTCATCCATGGGGCAAGTTCCTTTGTAGACAGGGAACATATCTCTTCACTTATCAAGTGATCAATCTATTTAAAACTTATTGTTAAAGCTTGCAGATAAAAAAATTAAACAATGAACTGTGCATGGCTATATGTGATCAAAAAAATTAGTAGAAAAGAAAGTATTAATGCCCATACATCAAGGTTGGAAGGCTATTTCTTACCTCGCCAGGATTTCATTTTCTTTATTGGCCCTATTAGAACTTGTCTTTAATTCCCTGGCAGCCAGTCATTATAAATATAAGCATTTTTTCTCTATATAGTCACCTAATGGCTGAGAACCAGTGAAAGAAACACACACACACACACACACACACACACACATTTTCTCGACAATTCTCATATTCTTAAATCTTTTCTACCAATTCCTAAAATAGAAACAGGCCCTAAAATAATGATGTCTAAACATATTTAGAAGCATAAACAATGTTAAAACTTCTCAGGAGTTTTTATCTAAGAATCTGAGATATAAAAACAGTTTTAAAAAGTGATGGACAACAAGTCCTTAGAATAAGAACACTGAAAAACTCATTTAGGCCAAAAAAGCCACGGAAGATGATTTGAAGAGAAAACAAAGAAGATATTCCCAATTTATGTCTCTCAGCCATTTTTTTTATAGTGCATCCTTTCCTGGAAAATGGAAAATCAGCTGTAGATGTTATTGGAAACGTTTTTATTATCGAACACTCATGTGCGCTGGGTCACTTCCCCCATTTTGAGGATAATTCTCTAGCTGTAAGAGAAGGGTGTCGGTGGGGCCTGTGTGTGTCCTCATGAGGGAGAACGGGAGGGTGAGAGAGCTCAGAGCTTACCCCCACCAGGACCCTGTGCCACGCCTCGGGGACCAGCCAGTCAGTTACTGTTGGCGAGGCAGTTACTTCCCCTGGCTCCACATGGCCAAAACTTGCTACTCTTAGGACTGTCTTGATCTAGAAAATACATGAAATATTTTCAGAATGTGTAATAGTAATACAAACAGGTTTCTGTTATAATAACTATCTGTTATTTAACAGAAATCATGCTGTGAGGTGACACCGATGATAGAAGAGATGTCAGAAGGGGCGTTTGTAAAAACCTACAAAAGGCACTTTTAAATGACTGATTAGGAGGAGCAACGTACTCTGTAGTAAAAGTCATGGATTTTACACGTAGCACGGCCTTTCTGAGGATCCAAGGAGCACCAGGCTTTTAATTCATTAGGCAGTGCCTAGGATTAGATACGGCTTTCCAAGTGAAACCCAAACCGTTCAGAAAACATTCTTGGTTTCAGATATCACCAGAAGCCACCACTTTGTAGGAAGGGTCACTCAGAGGTTTCCTGAGGTTCACAAACCTTTAAGCAAACTCAAGATGTTTTTGTTGTTTTTTTTTTTTTTTTGCTTTTGCTTTTTTTTCCCCTCCAAGGACGAACACCAAGTTTTTTGCTAGCCCTAGTAAAGTTAACTTTACTGGTATGCCGAACCTGGACCAACTAATAATCTGAGGAAATACTGGGCAAATCTTAGAGGTTCCAACTGAAGTCCTGCTGTTCTTCAGGTCTCAAGTCATTACAGAGACAACACAAAATTTATCACAGTAACCAGAAAGCTGCAGTACACAGTCTGGATTTTTTTAAAAAACTTTTATGTGTCATTGATGACATCTTGCTCAACATTTTCAAGAGATCACTCAACGTTACCTTCCCCAGACTCTGTGTTGCCAGATCAGCCTACTAAAGACGGTGCAGTCTCATCTGCTGCTCCAAAACGTTCCTCTGTCCTTGTGCCAAAGCTACAGAACTTCCAGACTCAGAGGAGGGAGGAGCCCCCAGTCCAGCTGGGTTCAGGCCATCTCTCCAAATCCAGATGCGTTTCTAGGGTTCAACTCCCTGGGCAGGCCGAAGGCTGGCGTCATGTGCATCCAGCTGCACACCTGTCTCCCTCAGAATGGTGGGGTCTCCACCAGGCACCAGCCGTCAGTTTTCCCCAGTCTTTTACAGCTCTTGGACAGGACAATTAACACGGGTACCGGGACGTTAGAGGATACAACTGGATTTCTTTTGTCCAATATTAGTAAAGAATGACTTGCCAAACTGAATGGTTTTTGCAATGATATTTGGAGGACCAATCACAAGTATTTTTAAGTAAAATGTAGTATTTTACACCTTCCAAATTCTTTTATATTTTGTCTTTCTAATTAGAAATAAAATGTAATGTGGTACAATAAAAATAATGTTAAGACGAAAAATCAGACTTTCACAAGCCCACCACCACAACTCCATCACTCGGTGGATTTCCACATACTCTCTCCTTCCATTAAACATTTATATATTTATCGTGTGTTTTTGTAGGTGCGATTATAAGGTCCTTATAATTTTGCATGAGTGCAGGTTATATTTTCAGAAGACATTTTCTTCTATTTTAAATATTATTTTTTAGTCCCTAAATATTATTCCAAAGCTAATAAAAGCAAGCTTTTCACTCGCCACAAGTGTAATGATTATTAAGGACTGTTTAAATTGGATTCACTTTTGTTTATACACAGAGTCACACAAATGTCAGATTATAATGTATTATAGTATATTAGAGTCCAGGGGCCCCTGAAATCAAAGAGTTCTGCTTTAAACACTTTTAGAAATGAGAACATAGAGGATTCTCTCTACCTACTTGAACTGAAGTCTCCTGACTCGATACAAAAGATTTCCCATCATACCATAGCAACTGTATTGATTCCTTATCAGTAGTGCAATGTGGAGGGCAGGAACTACATCATTCATGTGGCTTAGTGGCTAGTTTTTAACGTGAACACTCTTACGATATTATACAGGGGTAGGCAGAAGTAGGTTTACAGCTGTGAATATGTAAAACAGTTTGTTCTTGTATTACAATTTATTAATTATTGTGTTATTTATCTGTATTACAACTATAAACTTAACTTCTGTCCACCCCTGTATATACATATATTCTGATTTATATAATATGCACTTCTATAATACATCAATTATAATTTTTGTATGTATTTCTATAGTTTCACTTTTACATTTCTACAAAAGGTAAAAATGTCTTTTCTCTAAAGCACAGAACACAAGTTAGCATCTAAACTTAGACCCAAAGTCTAATGAGTAACCCCTCCGCTTCATTTTAATTGAAGACTCAAGTTTCCGTAAGTGGTGCCCACCGTGGAGACCAAACCAAGTCCTGTCTTTCTCTAAATGTTCTATTGTGTTTGGGAGAGGAGATAATATCGTTTAATAGCCTCCTGCCATGTCTGACCGAGTAGCGACCAGATTAAATACTTGGTACCGTGTCTGCAGCCAGAGAGTCACAGAAGAGCACAAGGAGCCCTCGCCGCAGCCCCCTGAGTTTTTACCAGGGCTCAGCTCGGTTCTGAGACTCCGACACTGATCGCTAAGAGCCCTGTCGGAGCTAAAGTTTCAGGCGGCGCGGGCTATCAGCAGGACGGGGTCTGCGACATGTGCGGCCCACCCGTCCTCCCGCCCGTGGCGAGCTCCCCGGGTCTCCCCGAACAGAGTTCATTTAGAAAACTGTTTCACATGAAGGCAACCTTTCTTCAGCTCATTTAATTTCTTCGTTACTGCAAAGGCGTTTTAAAAAGTTGATTTATTTGCGCTGTTGAGCACCATTTTGCTCGCCTTTCTTTATTGAGTAGACGTTGGCCAGGACATATGAGATTTTCTTTATGATTTGCTGACCTAAAATTATCAGTTTGGGATTATCAACAGGGAATTGAGCCCTTCTGGGGAACGTTTTTTGGCATGACCTTTACTTTCTCCCAAAGGAGCCCCGCGGCTGTAAGAACAGGGTGAAATTAGTTTTCACAGGAGAAGGAACTAGCTACGGCTGAATGATGGAAACATGAATTGGCATCTGCGTCCTTTGTCCCTATTCTTAGGACAGTCAGTATGACAAGCCTTCAGTGTGGCCACCGACTTGCCCAGGTGGCCCAGGGAAGTACCTGTTTCCATCCGCCACTGCAGAGACTGCAAAAGGCCTTTGGCCCTCCTGCCTGGCCCACTGGTCTCCCAGCTGCAGGAAGTCCTAGCTTTATGGGTTAGTTCTGCATTGATTGGCCTAATCCTTTATCACTTATTAAAATGCAAATTGCTTTAGAAGAGGAAAAATGTTAAACCTTATCAGTGATTTGGAGATTAGTTTAGCTCTTACAAGAGCCAGTGAATCCCCTGTTCTGGGGGTCAGAGACACCCCCTCCCATCCTTGTTAGGAGGACATAAAATAGACTCAGTCAGTGATCATTCAATTTAGTCTAGGTCTTAGCACAGTGATCAGAAAGTCGGGAGGGTCCACCTACCTTTAGGTGGATCCCTGGGAAAGGTCCTGGTTATGATCCTTGACTGGAGCTTTATAATCACCCTCCAAGATGAATTTCATTAAGCAGGTCACACTGCGAACAAATTAAAGATTTATTATGTAGGTAAATGTAAACATATTCTAACAAATGTGAACTAACTTTTGAATAATATTTCCACAATAAGGACTTTGCAATAATAACCTAAGAAAGACAAAGTACAAAAAGAAAGACAGAAATACAGTGTATTCCTTTCTGATGGGCAGTCGCATTCATATTTATTTTGGAATAAATCCCCCTTTGGAGTCATTTCCCATTCTCTGAGAAAGGGTAATAGTTTGTAAGATTTTTTAAATACGTATTAGCTGAATCTTGGTTTCTCATTAGTGTTTATTCTCCAAATAAAAACATGTTTAAATATCAGTCTTACGTTCTCATTGAACCCATAATGCATTCTTCCACACTCTCAGACTCTTCACCGTTGCTTTGGTAGATAAGAAGCCTGTCCCAAAAGCATTTAATCACCAGTGGGAAGAGTCCTTTTCTGATAAGTGAACATGGCTCATTTTAATGCTTCTCATCACCACTTATCCTTAATCCTTCTGACAAAAACCTGAATAGCTGTAATTCCCATCTTTCACTTCAAAGATAATATGAGAAGTGGTTTAGGTCCTGATAGGAGTTGCATGATGGATGAATTCTCCTGTTAGGATGCTTGCCTACTGCTGATTGTGTGTAGGTGGGTACTTCTGCCATTCATTCAGTAAGAAAGGAATCAGCCTCCCTCCCCCACAAATGCTCCATTTCTGTACAGTCCTTCCAGAAGCATGCTAAGAGTTTGCAGGCTTTGGAGATACTACGAGAAGCAGATTCTCACTTGTTCTTGTCCCTCCATTTCCCTCTTTTCAGTGAAAATGCAAAATCATTAACCACTGTGGCCCTTCACTAATCAGAAAATGAACCAGATTCTCCAATGAAAAGCGTGCCAAAATGTTATTAAATCCCTAAGGAATCAGAGGTGTGTCCCTCCGGAGAGAGTAGAGACACTGAGATATACTTGGTTTACATATTGCAGAAAAGCGTTCTAAGAAATGTCTTCCTTGGGATGTAGAAAGGCAAAGAAAATCAGAACTGATTAAAAGGGAAGGCTTCTTGAAGTCCATGCCCACCAGGATGTGTTTTAAAGTAAGGTAGTATGCACTCAACTCCAATTTTCTAACAAGCTCATTCGAAGCCACAATATACACCTAACTTTGAATGTTCACTCCTTCCTTCCTTCACCTCAAAACTTTCTTGGAAATACTGCTGCCATTTTATTTTTGTTGCTGTTCGTTTGCACATCAATTATTTGTCCCCAGACACTGTTTACTTTCCAATAAATTCTTAGCACTCATGCACATATTTGTGCGCGTGGTAAATGTGCCCGCTTCATCTTTTATTGGATCAGCTACTTGTAGTGTTGTTTATTTCCATTTACTTCTGAAACTATTTACTTTTCTTATTAAACCATCAACTAATCCCCAGGAAAGGGGTCCCCGGCTTTAACTGTGTGCTTCACCAACATCAAAGAAAAGCTTGTACTGAATGGAATTCCTGATTCTGAGTCAGAGGATGCAGTCTGCAAACATGTTTAGTTACGTGACTTAAGATATGTTTTGAACTTAAAAAAACTTTGGGGGTTTTAATCCAAGTGAAGTGAAATCGTATTAAATAAGAAATCACACCCTTAATGTAACACACATTTGACACTTTATAACAAAAAATTATTTTTATTTGCACTGTTGCATTTAATCTTGAGAAAATTCCTTTTAATATGTATTTTATGTTTCTCCATTAAGCCATAAAAACACTGAGTGTCAGAGGACATGTGTCTTTCCAGGGTCCCCCATCTCATAAAGCCAGACATGTGCTCGAACGCCAATCTGCACGCCTTCCGTACAGAATACCTAGAGTGATGGGTTGCCCTGGAAACATTGAGATGTACCAATCTTTGATGAAAACAATGCTGAACAGACTAGAAGACTGATATGAAATTGGGGCCATCTCTTGCCCCCTCTCCCTTCCTCTCTCTCTAAATCAATGAACATATCCCTGGGTGAAGATTAAAAAAAAGATACATGACTGATGAAATGAACTTCTGTAAGGAGAACACAAAAGCATCGGGATGTTCCTAGTGATGGCAAAGTAGTGTACATCATATTACCCCAACTTATAACAATCATAAACTTTGAAGAAATACAAAAACATGTGTTTGGAAGCACAGAAGAGCCAACAAAAACACCCAGAAATCAGAGTAAACCCATCTTTTTTGAAAGTTTTTTTTTCTTCTCGGTTTATTGAGAAATAATCAATTCGCATCACTGTGTAAGTTTCAGGCACACCACACGTGAAGTGATTGCTACTGCGATAGGTTTACATTCATCACCTCACATAAATATAACATAAAAAACAAAAATTCTCCATGTGACCCTCGGATCAAATGCATCTTTGAAACAGGAAACGCATTGGTAAAATGAATACTTGTACAGGTTTTTCCCTGAGGGCCCAGCCCCGTCCACACGGCTCACGAGGAACAGTTCTCACGCTAAAAATGGAAGTCTCACTAGGCTCAGGCCTCAGAGGTCAGAGTCTGCGACGGGGAGAGTGTCTAGAAACTGATGGGCAAAGCCCAGGAGCCCCAGATCTGCATCCAAGCCTCCTCTCATCACAGTCTGGCACTTAGCTGGGCTACACAGGACAAAAATCTAACGAACGAGCCCTCTAGAAACAGCAGGAGGAAGCTTGAAAGGACTGAAAAGATACCCCCAAGACCGCCCCTTGCTAGGGAGACAACACCGGAACTTCAAGCTCTGCCAGCTGAGAGAAGAGCAAACAACAAAGGATTTCCATTAAAATCTGAGAATAACCGTGCCTTCAGAGTAGGACTCACGCCCTGTGATTAAAGGAAAAACTAAGACGCAGGCTAACAGAACCTAAAATCAAGACTCCACAGGCTCAGAGCAGTTAACAAACTATCTACTTTATCCAAATTCAACACTCTTTAGAAGAAGATAACAGAATCCCAAGCCACTCTAATGCGTCACTCAAAAATCCAATATTTACTCAAAAATCAATAGATATGAGAAGTCACAAGAAAATATGGCTCATACTTAATAAAAAATATAATAAAAGGAAAGATGCTCAGATCTCTCGTGTTTTGGGATTAAAAGCAATGAACTTGAGACATACAAAATTTCAAAAAGAAATTCTAAGGAACCACTATAGCCATATGAAACATCTATGCAGTATTGAAATAAAAAGTCTTCCCTGGCTGGTGTGGCTCAGTGGATTGAGCACTGCCTGAAAGCCAAAGGATCACCAGTTCAATTCCCAGTCAGGACACATGTCTGGGTTATGGGCCAGGTGCCCAGTAAGGGGACGCTGGAGAGGCAACCACACATTAATGTTTCTCTTCCTTTCTTTCTCCCTCCCTTCCCCTCTAAAACTAAAATAAATTAAATCTTTAAAAAAAAAAAAAAACAACTCCTACTGTGAATTAGACCATTCCAGTCATTTCCTTACGCTATTCATTTTTCCACAATGGTTTTGTTTTTTTGTTTAAAAAAAAAAAAAACCATTCACCATATGTCAAGGCCATTTGAGGATGTCAAGTAGCAAGCAAATAAAAAATAATGACTAACCTAATGGTTCAGGGTATTTTTCTTTATAAAATTTCTCATAAAATTTTTCTGGCTTTGTCTACATCATAAAATAAAAACGTGAACTTGAGAAAATTAATCCAGCTAAGTCACGTGGAGAAAAAACAATTGTGAGAAAAGAGAAAGAAGCTGGCAGGTTGGTGATTTAAAAACTGCGGTGGGAAGACTATGGTGAGAGTGGCCACAGTGAACTATGTTGCATGAAACTAATACTTCCTATGACCATTCATTCCCCAGAAGAAAAAAAACCAGACACTCAAATATATATATATATATATATATATATCTCCAAATGTCATAAACACAAGGGATGGAAAATTTATGTAAAATCACTTAGCTTCTCCCCATGACCACCATTATACCAGAATATGTAGCCTCTCCTCTCTCCCTCTTGTCCAGCTATCCCAATTTGGGGTCTTTCTATGTATTTGTTTTCCTTCAAAAAAGATGTTCTTATGGAAGGACTGAGCCTCTATCTATCTGTCTATCTCATGAATAGTGTGAAAAGTCATGATTACATTACCTCTATTAAAGATTCTTTCATTCAGTATCACCTTGCAGCTAATGCCGGATTCTACCCATAATTAAATTCACCTTCTTGGTTTAGTAAGCACACAGTAAATGCATGAATGAATAAAAGAACGAGCCGATGAAACTGGGCTGGCACGGAGCTCTCCAGATCACGTAATGCATCCGTGTGGCCTACAGGAAGTCATCTGGCCTTCCTTTCCCTTCGCTTTCCCAGCCGTGAAGCGGGGATAATACCACCTCCTTTGTCAGATTACCAACAGGTTACGAACGGTTCTTGTGGTTGAACCCAGCTCCTCACTGAGGTTCACTCTGAGCACGGACGGTCGCGGCCCTACAAACCTCAAAGCAAAGATGAGAGCAGACTCTGCCCAATTTTGTTTTCAGAATATCTGCGGCATGGAGGGCAGGAGAAAGACAGTCCATGTGTCAGTGTCACAAGTCACGTGTGGGGTCCCCAGGAGCTCAACTTAACCTCAGGATCCCCACCTGGCTCTTGAAGGCCACCAGAGAGCATCTCTAGGACACCTAAACACGCAGTCAGCCACGTCTTCCTGTTTGGGTTGCAAAACAAAACAGGGAGTCTGCCTTGTCCGTGGTCTGAGGTATGCTCTATGAGGAGCGGTAGCTACATCCATTTCCTTCCGGGAATTCGCCCCTTTCCAATTTTCACTTCCAACCCAATTCCTAGGAGAGGGTCTGATCTTTACAGCTCATTAAAGGAGAGGCAAATTTTTTTATTATTTTCCCAGATCTGGCTTGTTACATCTTAAATTTATACCAAGCAGAAGCCCCAGTAATCCAGTATAATTTAATTACTGGGGGAAAATAAATCGCAACTGATGGGTTGGTAGATTTAAAAACTCTGATGAGAGGATTAACATGTAGAACAATTCAACATTCACATGTCACAAATGTTTCTGACAGCTGTTCACCAGAGAAAAAACACAACGAACTCAAAAAAAAAAAAACAACCCAAAACAGTCTAGCTGATTATTTGTCCAACTTAGATTCTAAACAGCACACTTAAAAGTGTGGTTTCTGAAATCCACAGTCAAACGTCTAGGTTTTTCTCTGAGAGCGGTAGGGAATGATGATGATCCCTGGCTTCACTTTACGGACCAGCAGACACAGCCCAGAAGTTGTCCCGAAAGGAAGGGTGGGTGTGTGGACAGCAAACAAAATTTCTGTCTCCAGGAAACAAAAACCGAGAGCAACCCTCGAAGGGTGACAATGAATTACCCTTCCACCCTGGGTACCTGGGGCATTTCTAGCCACTTTGTCTTCTCCACGTTCATCTGTGAAAGCGTAAATCAACGCACTCTAGAAGCAACTAGAAACAAAGCTTGGCCTGGGATGGGCAGCCACTAGGATCGACACTTCTCACTGAGAATCAACTAGTTTTTTCCATTTTGATGTCTAAGGAAGAAATCACAAGTGAAGAAACTTGTTAGCCCACAGAAAATGTGGAAGTTCTGTTGAGAAAAGATTTCCCCCTGCTCTGGGGTCGTGGAAGGCTGCCTGGGGCTGGGGTGAAGTGTCAGCTAATTTGGGCACACGGAGCAGGTGCTCTGGGACTTCTGGGTTGGAAACAGCAGAAGAGCTCACAGCGGGAAAGGAAGGGGCTGCAGGGACAGAGAGAGCTGTTTCTCCACCGCGGTTTAAATGAAAGTGAGGCAGCCTGGACTGAGAAATGCCTGGTATGAAGATATTGCGGGAGCTGCTGGAAAGTCGTGATCCGCACACAGATCTGGTAAAAACACACCAGGGTTCCTCCTGAAATACACGCCACGCGGTTTCTCAGCCACGCAGATGCACGAAATCTTTTCCCCGTGTGCTAACAAATCAAATCTGGAGTTAAAGTAATGTTTTCTAATACTGTCTACCTACCCGCACCGGGTGATGCAGTCATGAGTGAGTATAACTGCTGGTGGACAGGGGTACTAGTCAAACTGGCGACCACGGAAAGCCACATGTTTACTGAAACGCTCAAGGCCAGAATTTCCAGACACCCAGGAAAGGGCAGCCAGGGAGCGTGCCTGGCAAACCGGGGCTGCTGCGACTGCACAGCCTCTGGAAATGAGGAGGGTGTTCCCTCAATTCCCTGAGACACTTAACAAACCGGCGTGGAACTTTTGCTTTCTTGAAATCCATCTACAACTCTTGCATTTGCAAACGGGTCTCCGTCACAACCTTTGGTCACTGCTGATGCAGAAGGACAGGGAGTGGGTCTTGCTGGCAGGAGGCTGAGCCAGTGGCACTGCCGGGACTTTCGGGCTCCCGCGGGGCTCTGCGTGGTGTGACTGAGCACTCAAATGATGTGTAATGGCTTCTGAACTGTTTCAGTAATGCCTCCCGTGGACACACTTTCACTGCCACGTGCCTGCACAAGGCGATGGTGGCCGACGGCAAGCAGCACAGTGGAACTCTGTGTTCTGGGTGGCAGGCAGAGCCAGGAGAAATTTGACACCCTGTGAAGCAACCTGGGCGGAGGGCTTGGAACACCCTGGCAGAGGGGTCCCCTAAGTCCTATTTCTAATTATAAATTGAAAGCTCCTGCCCCTGAGAAAGGAATGTCCCAAGTTGGTGAACAGGTGTGGAGAGCGGATTGGGGAATGGGGCAGGGCAAGGGAGGAGCAGGGCTTCTGGAAGCATGCCACTCGGCAGCTGCCGCTCCGCCTGCACAGACACCCAGCCGAGTGGGCACCGAACACAGGCGTGGGACCTACTGAGGCAGGACCCAGTTTTCAGCGTTTGAGAAACATGCTCCAGAAAAGCAAGAATACCACCATGGTGTTCAAGTGACAGGGATCTGACAACTCCGGTCCCAGAGGGAGGGGCAGGTGGGGGCCAGGCCCAGGGGCTCTGAGCATAGCAGCTCACTCTGGACACTCAGAAAACCAGTTGCTGCCTCCCAGGTTTAGCTTGTCACTCGGGAACACCATGGCCGAGAACTGATTTTTTCTACTGTTCATTGTACCACAAATCTATGAATTCCTTTGATGCATAGACTCAAAATTGAAATAGAAGAGGAAATACGCTCACATCTTCTCTTTCCCTTTACTCTAGGGTAAATAAATGGGAAGTGGCTTGAGAATCCCCAACTGTGTCACATCTGCTCCGCCTCGGTGCGCACAGGGCCCTCTCTCTGCGAGATCAGACTGCGTGCGTTTAGCTGTCATTGCTTTTAGAGGAGTCGCAGACAAAGGAAGATTTTTAAATGATGACAATGATGAAAGCATAATTAATAAATAGTCTTCCACACAGTTTTATGATTATAACCTAAAGCAAAACTGATAAGGTCTTAGCCCCTTGAATTGTTGCAAAACCAATAGACTAGCATCCACAATAAAGAGAAATTCCAAAACTTTATAAAATCATGCTATTTACCAGAGCAGAGTGTGTCAATTCAGAATGCAAATAACTGACCATGGGTTGAACATTGTAAATATTAGCTTTGTTAGATTTCAAGAGTCCTTTCTTAGTATGTGTGTGTGCGCACACGTGTGTGATCTGTGTGTGTGCATGTGTAAGCTTTGCTCCCATGTTATAGCAAATGCCTCCTCCAGCCAAACCAGACTCGGTTCTTCCCTGTAGCTGGTGATGGCTGGTTCTCTCCCCCATCCCAAATGCTGCTAGCCCACCTCCACTCTGTAGCTGGTGTCATTGCCTCTCTCTCGGAAGAACAAATTGACTGCTTTACCACCAGGCCTGGTGTTCCAGGTGGCTCACTATCTGGGCCAGAGCAGTCAATGCCACACAGCCAGAGATCCATTCACGGTGGGGCAGACACTGCTGTCAGCAGCAAAGACAATGAGTTTCAATTGTCTCGTTTCATCTTGGAAAGAAGGCAAGTCCCTCCCGTGACTTACAAGACGAGCAGGCTGCATTCCCACGGACGTGGGGAACAGGTGGGAAGATAAGGGCCCCTCCGAGGCCCCCGTCACCGATACTGACTCCGGCACTGAGCAGGGCGTCCTGCCAGCGGCTCTCACAGTGTTGGAAGCACTTTGCCGACCATGTCTGGCAGCTGTGTTGATAAG
This sequence comes from Macrotus californicus, assembly GCA_007922815.1. Lineage (NCBI taxonomy): Eukaryota > Metazoa > Chordata > Mammalia > Chiroptera > Phyllostomidae > Macrotus > Macrotus californicus. The sequence goes on along the minus strand of VMDR010004362.1, from coordinate 4,521 downwards.
AGGCGTTGGAGGTAAGTGAACCCAAATTTCACATCCACTGGGGGTGTAAACGGTGCATCACTAATGCTGTGACACCCGCTGGTAAGCAAGAGTACTCTCCTTGTCCCCCTGACAGTGCTTCCCTGAAGAATGAGGCCCCGGGTGCTGACAAGACAGAGACTGGGCTTAGGAACTGTTTGTTGTTCTTCTGGGTAACTAGGCAGCTGTTGTGAGGAGTCCTTGACCTTTGGGAGAGGTCTTCACCCAGGACATTTCAGACAGTTGCACTGAATTATGGAAATTGCTCCTCTGTCCCTGTCTTCCTGAGGAATACACAGAAATGATCTTTGCCACCAAAAAGAAATGTTCAGCTAACTGAAAACGAGCAAGACATCGTCAGCCTGATGGACCGGCCACACCATGTCCTGTACTCATATTCACAGTCGTCTTTTTGTCATCCAAGAAAAGACAGGTCATTTACCCACATGCTTATTTAATTCCACTCCACAATGGGAAAATTAAAATATTGCTTATAGGCCAATTCCACAGTTCTTATATCTCATTCACAAATTTTAAGCATATGAATTGATTGCAGAAGTGTTGAGAAAAGTATCATGCTACACTATAATTCCTGACGGGAGATTTTCAAATATCCATGGAGAGCATACTTAAATTATCCACCCTTTCAAGTGAGGTTTCTTTCCTTTCTTCAGGACGTCCCTTCCCTGTAAAACAGGATGAATAAACACACTGGCTTTTCCAGGTGGTGGCAAGAATTAAACGGGCTGGGGAAGGTGATGCATGTGGGTCAGGGCCCAGCACGGCGTATGGTACCCGGTGCCCATTAGCTTCACTCCTTTTGAATTAAATTGCTATCAACATGCTCTTTTTAAAGAAAAGATGTCAGTGTCTAGTCCATTAACCATCGCATTTAGCCAGACAAGAAAATTTGAAGTCACAACTGTCGGCCAAGGCTCCTCTTAACACAACGGTTGACTTCGTAGTGAATTGAAAGTGCACAATGTTTGAGCTCGTCCGCCTAACTCAAGCCAAATGGAAAATCACAGTGTTGCCAACATGTGGTATATTCAGAATGATCAAAGATGATCCTTAGGTACGAAGGCAACATTTTATAAGTTTGGGGGGAAATCCTAGTGAAATTAAGCAGAATTAAAAAGTGAAAGAAAGCAGCTGCCAGTTTTTGGATTTTTACATGTAGCTTTACAAATGGACTACGTATAATATGTGTTCCTATAGTGCCCAATCTACTTACCCTTTAGTTTAAAATAGCTGTTTAATAACGATTCATTCTTCTCCAGTGTTTCTGCATGACTAAATATTGGTAAGATTCAGAAAGTACTTTTCCAATTAAGTCTGTGCCATAACACATTGTGTTTAGAGGAGAAAAGCACCGGGCAGTTAGCAATGTGACTCCAAACCAGCGGGGTAAGATGACCACAGAACTCACGCAGGCGACCGATGGTGGAGGACGGTCACCACCAGTCCCTGGAGTCAGATTAAATGCTGCGTTTGAAAAGGAAACATTGTAAATTATGGTCATTCTTTAAATTTCCATGATTTGGACTTTCAGCATCGTTCGATCAATAAAATGTTTCTGGGCACCAGAACAACCCTGATTTGCAGGGTAGGTTTCTTTTTCTTTTTCCTTTGTTATCTTCAGACATATTAGTGGCCAGTTTCTGCTCCTCCTGGCTTAGAGTCTGTCATCATGCTGTTCAAATGTCGTGAGAAGGAGGTGACTAAAAATGCATTACTATCCCACAACAGCATTCAGATTTACTCTGTAATGTTTTCTTATGCTATTTCAATGATTTTGTCTCGACCCCTTGTGAACTTTCAAAACAAAGCAAAGCAGCTGATAAGCACCTTGTCCCACAAAGTTCACAACCAGAAAAATCACAGCCTGCCTTGATTTTGCGCACAGGTGTGTTCACTGAATCCTTAAGGACAATAGAAGAAGCTCTGCGATCTCCATTCCATCCAACCACCTCATGGGCTGAGAAACAGCCCCTGCTCCATTCTCAGCCCCTTGATTTGGAAAGCTGACTCAGCAGCAAGCATTCTGCGCTATCTCGAACCCACCACTGCTGCCTTCTGGTGTGGTGTCGGGCACCTCCTGCCAATGCAGACTGGGTCTGGAAATCATTCTTTCCTGCCCCATGTCGGAGGGCTATGCCCACTTCCTTGTGCCCTCCTTTGGCTGGGGCTCCGGAACTTTCATTCGTGAACTATCAGCACAACAGACACTAAATCCATAGGGGCTCGTGAAGTAAAATAGAGATGCAGACAGAAAACGGAATCCTTGAACTCCCCCAATGAGACCGGGGCGCCCAGTCACATAGCCTGGTCTCCTCTCCCAGGGCAGCGCAGGGGTGCTCAGGCTCTCCTTGCCACCCCTTCTACCCAGGCCCAGGGAAGGTGGTGGCCCCGTCTCCCCAGATGCTGAATCGCCACACTGTAACCCATGATCTCTGTGTGTTCCCGGATGACTGAAATACTTCAAAAGAATTTAAAAGTGGAAAGGCATATGTCTTCTAAATGAAAAGATATACAATTTCACTTTACTAGTTATTGATAATGGATTTGCTGGCCTTTGTGTCCCATTCTATATTTTCCAGGGGTTTCTGAAATTTAAAACTGAAACTGCATTCAAGTACAAGCTAAGTCTCAAAGTAAAGTTCGGTCCCATCCCAGGGAGAAGCAAGACTGCCTCAAGGAACATACTGAGGAAGAAATGTGTACTTTAAAGTATTCGGTTATTTAGAGGCAGAAATATTAACTACAAAATGTCCTTGACCTCAGATGTACCCACTTCAAAACTCATTCATTGGGAAAAAAAATAAAAATAAAATAAACCATTCCCTGCTTCGCTGCCCCCGTAGTCTCTCCCTCCCCCTGCCCCTCACTGACTGGCCCCTGGGGAATTTTTCCCCAAAGTGAAACCTGGGTCTGAAAGCAATGGGCATTCGTGAAAACCCGCTTGTATCAGAAATACCAGGGAGCTTTGACTACCGCCCGTTGAGCTACAACTTTTTAAATGTTACATGTTATCATATCTAAATAAATCAGAAGTAGTTAATTATACGATCAACCTGGAAATGATAAAAACCCTTTTAAAGGTTTCAGTTGTAAATTAACTGTAAATGAATATAACTTTCAGTGACCTGCGAGCGTTCAGTTTCATAGGCCTTTTCTGCACCCCCAGAAAAAACCTGCCTGCAGGGGTAGTTAGGAGAACGGAGAGACCCACCTTTAGAGCACCGAGAATAGTACGGCCACGATAGTTAAGTGCCTGGAATCACAATGAAGCACATCGCCTGTTCTGAACTCTCTTCTGGCTAGCTTGGGCCCAGCACTGCACTGTGCCCAAAATAACCTGAGTAGCTTTTCCAAGGCATAAGTGCCTGCGCCTCATCCTCCAGTGACTGTCGGTCATTAAGGCACACGTGCGTTGGAGGGGAAAGCACAGGTCTCCAGGTAATTCCAGTGAACACTCTCGATTAAGACCCCCCGCTGGGGCGGCCTCACATAACCCACAGAACGGCAACCTGGCGCCCGTGACAAAGGCCTGCAGGAATGGCGTTTGGAAAGGGACCCTCTCTGTGTGTAACGCTGTGCAACACGCCCAGGGCGGCCCACAGGTGGTTTTCTTTGTTGCTCACAACAATCTGATGGAGTAGAAAGCAGTGCACTCTCTGCACAGAAGTGACAACAGGGGTGACGATGAGGAGGACCCTACAGCACACCGCCTTACCCCACGGCACCCCGCTAGGACGTACCGGGCCTGAGACTCACCTCCGACACGTGCACTCCAGGGAGCCGCGCTGGCAGCCTCTACACAACACGACCTCTTACTTTCATTCCACCACGCCTGCCTTTACCGAACCCAAATCTCATCTAACTGCCCAGGAAGTAACGACTTAGATAGAGGTAGGCAAACCAGTGTGCACATGAAAGAGATTCATTAAATATCCATTGCTATAAAAACATAAATTGAGTTGGGCATGATCCAAATATTTGAAATAATGACATGTCATAAATTTCACAGTTCTTTTATTAAATATAGGAAATACTTTGTATTTGAAAACTCTGGAGTCTGACATTTTTGAAATACCAGTACATGATAGACAACTTTATACGTCAACTTGCCTGGGTCACGAGCGCCTAGGTATTCAGTAAAACATTGTCCCCAGGTGTGTCTGAGGGAAGAAGGAGCATTAGAGCTGGGAGGCTGAGCAAAGCAGATGGAAGCCCTTCCCAGTGTGGGCGGGCATCTGCCAGTCCCCTGAGGGCCTTAGCAGAACACAATGGTCAAAGAAGAAAGAATTCTCTCTCTGTCTCTCTCTCTCTCTCTCTCTGCCAGACTGCCAAGCCGTTGCCCTGCTCTGAAATGGGACTTACATCCTCAGCTCTCTGGCTCTCAGGCCTTCCCACTCAGACTGGATCCATACCTCTGGCCTTCCAGGGTCTCCAGCTTGTAGGTGGCAGATCATGGAGCCTCTCAGCCTCTGCAACCATGTG
>VMDR010004361.1:0-60917 GCA_007922815.1 Macrotus californicus | reverse complement strand
GCAGACCCCGAGGGCGGGGGTCGGGGGGTGCGGACTCGGAGCGTGAGGGTCCGGGGGGGGGCGCGGACCTGGAGGGCGGGGTCCCGGGGGTGCAGACTTTGAGGGCGGGGGTCCGGGGGGCGGGGGTCCGGGGGCGGTGGTGCAGACCCGGGGTGCGGGGCGGGGCTCCGGGGGCGGGGATGCAGGCAGGGCTAGGGGCTCGGACCGGGGGCGGGGGCGCGGGGCGCGGAGCCCGGTGAGCACCCGGCAGTGGCGGGGTGCGGGCGGCTGTGGCGCGGCGAGGGGTTCCTGCGAAGGCGCCCCTCCCCAGCATGATGTCATCTCCGAGCCGGCTCCGCGTTCCTAGTGATGGAGCGTTTAGCCCAGCCTTCCCCTCAGTGGCGTGGGTTTTTGCCTGGGGAGCGGGGAAGCAGCTCTGCGCCGCGGTTCCTGGCCTGTGGCCCCTGATGAGGATGGCTCGCGCCCCAGGGAGACACCACGGTGGGCCCTGGCAGGGGTGGGGGTGGCTCTCGGGAGGCTGCTGGGCCCCTCCGCGCGGGAAACCCAGTCCAAGGTGGGCCAGCGTGGCCCGTGGGTAGAGCCCATCCCCAGCAGGGTTGTCCTTGGTGTGCAGACGCCCCTGTTGGTTTTCAGAGACTGTCCCTTGTATTTAACTGAAAATGTAAACACAAAGCCAATTTCCTGTCTGGGGTGTTGACTGTGATTGGGTTTATTGCTCTGGGACTAAGGTGTATATATATATTTTAAGGTTTTACTTATTTTTAGAGAGAGGGGAAGGGAGGGAGGAAGAGAGAGAGAGAAACATCAGTGTGGTTGTCTCTCACGTGGCCCCCACTGGGGACCTGGCTTGTACCCCAGGCACGTGCCCTGACTGGGAATCGAACCGTCGACCCTTGGTTTGCAGACCGTGCTCAGTCCGCCGAGCCACACCCCCCAGGACTAAGGTAGATTTTGAAGAAGGTTTGCAGCCTCCCCTCCTTCGACTGGGGTGCAGGACCCAGACAGGGCGGCTCCCACCCTCATCCCCTCCCTTGCTCTGCTGGAAACACACGCTGGGTGCTTTTGCACGGAGGGCAGCACCCTCCTTTCTCTCTCTCCCTTTGCTATGGAATGCGATTTCCAAGAAAACCATCCCCGTGCTCCTCATGCATCTTGTAAAGCTGCGTGTGTGTAGCCCTAACTTAGCTGTGAGTCTGCCCTTCGTCTTGGAAGAGAGGCGCACGGGGTAGGGCGCCCAGGTGCAAACCCTCCGGCTCTCCCAGCTGGCCGGCCACAGGCCCGTGCTCTTCGCGAGGCTCTGCGTTCGACTAGAAGGCGCTTGTTGACTGACCGCCGACCCAACTTTCTCCGCCGCCACCCGGTGGGTGTTAGGGCTGGTCGTTCGTTGTGCAGGGCTGTCCTGTGCTTAGCAGCATCCCGGCCTCTACACCGGATGCTTCCGTTGTGACAACCAAAAATGTGTCCGGACGTTGCCCTGTGGGGCAGAGTTGTCCCTGATGAGAGCCCCCAGTGTAGACCAGTGAATAAGACAGTCTGTCCCCCGAAGGAGCTGATGTGAGAAGGGGTGCCTAGTCCCTTACGGTGGGCAGGGCAGGTCTCTGTTCCTGAGAAGCGCCTGCCCAGCCTCGCTACCCGGCCACCCTCCCATCACTGGAAGGCACTGTGCCTCCCCTTCCGTGCATGGGGTGCTGCGCCCCACCCCCTGAGCTCCACAGTTGGGGACTGCGTCTGTCCTGCTCGTCACCCTCCCCCTGCCCGCACATCGTCTGACACGAGGTGCGTGCCGAGGAGAGGAACAGACAGGTGAGATGTCCCTGAGGAGATGGCTCTCAGGCTGACACTGAAGGGAATGTGGAGGGCCAAGTCCTGTGTGGACAGCAGGGGGTCAGTGTCTAAACAAGTGTGAGCGGGTGGCTGGGGACATGGCTGGAAAGGGCCCTGGCCACAGCTGGTCTGAGCTTGACGCCTGTGTGGCAGGGTGAGGGCCCCGGCCTCCCGTCCCCTGCCCGTCTCTGATGCTGTGTGCTTGCTGTTTTCTGGTGAGGGTGATGCCAGGGCCAGGCTCTGGAGAGTAGGCGCTGAGCTGGCCACAGGGGGCTGGGCTCTGAGGGCTTCTCACTCTCCATGGCCCGCTGCCACGTGGCACTGAACCTCGGTTTCCTCCACTGACAGAGGGGGTGGCTGTGGAACTGAAGAGTCACTGAGGTCTTCTGTGTCAGCTCGGAGGTCGCAACTCCCTTCCATCTTTCTGAACTGGTTTCTCAGACTCCCTTTAAGACCTCTAGGAGCTGCGCTGACGGGCCTGCACTTCGCACCTGCAGCCTGCTTCTGGCCGGCTGCGAAGGACAGCACACTCCCCAGCGTGGGCACAGGGATCGGCTCCCGCTTTCGTGGCGCAAGTAGCAAACCAGTTCAGTGCCTCAGAATGATCTCGATCCTTTCTGATCGACTGCAGCCCGGAGGCCACTGAACTCAGCTCACGTGAGCTCGGTGTGTGGGAGTTAGTGAGCTGTTTCTCCCCAACTGGCATTAAAAAACCTGCTCATTTTATTTAATCCCAGTTTTTAAATCATTCTATTTTTGAATTTTATTTATTTATTTATTTTAGAGAGGGGAAGGAGGGAGAAAGAGAGGGAGAGAGACACTGATGTGAGGGAGAGACATCGATCAGCTGCCTCTCACACACCCCCAACCAGGGACCTGGCCCGCAACCCAGGCACGTGGCCCGGTCGGGAGTTGAACCCAAGACCTTTCAGTTTATGGGATGACGTCCAACCCACTGAGCCAACCAGTCAGGGCTTTAAATAATTATTTTGAAACAAATATAGATTCATAGGATGTCGTAGAGAAACGGACAGGGAGGGCCCTTCACTCCTCCTCTAAGGTAGACGTCTCCCATTACAATGCGGTGTCAGCACCGGGAGAGTGGCCTGGTGCTATTGCCCGGCCTGCTCGCACCTCCCCCGGCTGCCGCACTGGCGCATGTGTGTCGGCCCACCTGCTCTTCCCCTGGGTAGCCTCGTGGGACTCCCACTCCACCAAGACACAGAGCTGCTCTGTCATGGCAGAGAGCCCCGTGCCGCCCGGTGCGCCCACCCTCCCCCAAGCACTCATCTGTTCTGACCCCCACATCCCGCCTCCGGTGTGCTGTGCGGCATGCGTCCTGTTGAGACCTCTTCTCGCTCAGCACAGTGCCCTTGTGGTCCTTCTGGGCTGCCCGCAGTGACATTCTGTTCAAGCTGTCTCAAAGAGAACGACGGAGCTACTGACCCTGGGAAAGCAACAGTTATTTGCTGTTTGTTCATTTATTTTGTTGTTATTTTGGAACTTTCGTTTGTTTTCACACATGGTGTGTTGGAGCAGAGTCCTACACAGGTGACCCCGGACAGTGTGAGGGTTAGTGGGGCCGAGCCCCGCGCAGTTGAAAGTCTGCTTACAACCTTCGATTCCCCAGAAACTTGAGTGCAGTTGTCCCTCAGTGTCTGCGGGGATTGGCTCCAGGACCCCGTGGATACCAAAATCCGCTCAAGTCCCTTATGTAAGGTGGCATAGACCAGTGCGTAGTGGGCCCTGCACGTCCAGCGACTCCCAGCTGCAGATGTGGAACCTGGGGACACAGAGGGCAGCTGAGCACACATTGAAACAGAGTCTGTGAATAAGGGCCAGCGCAGCTCAGACCCGTGTCGGTACAGTGCCACTGGCGCTCGTCTTTGTGCATTGCCACTGAGTGGCGTGTCAACACTGGAGCATCCCTGACAATATGCAACCCTGGGGGCGCAGATGTTGTCATGCTCAGAATTGCCTGCAGGATCGCAGGGACCTCAGAGGAAGTGAGGGGTCCCTACCCTTCTGAACCCTGTCTGTGGGCAGGAAATTGCCTGCGTGCCCCCAGGCTGCAGTGCTGGGCTGGGAGGCATTTTAGTGAGTCCCTCCCGGCCTGCACTCTCTCACTCGCTGGGATGGAGGGAGACAGTGGGAAGCTGTAGTTCGCAGTTTGGCAAAGCCCTAAATTCCCCACTTCTGGAGAAGGCGTGCGGTTTTGCTGCAGGCGCTCCGGCACGCGCTCCTCACAGAGCTGGGTTCTGTTCATGTCTGTCAGCTCGGTTAGAATTTGGCAACCCTCTGCGTTGTGTTTCAGCATGACTGAAGTTTAAGAAATGTTATTTGTTCATAAAATCCATTTCTTTCTTTTTCTTTTATCCTCACCCAAGGACACTTTTTAAAAATTGCTTTTAGAGAGAGAGGAAAGGAGAGCAGAAAGGAGAGAGAGAGAAACATTGACTGGTTGCCTGCCGTACATGCCAGGGATCATATGCACCCTGACTGGGGATTGAACCCACAACCTTTCGGTTGCAGACCAACTGAGCCACACAGCCCAAAAACCCATTTATTGTGAGTCAGAAATTGGACATGGAGAAACTGAACATAAAAATGTAAATTCAGCATAAACTTCAGTGTAAAACTTAAAGTTGGTTGATTTTCCTGCATGGTCATAAGATCAGAATCAGGCTTTGTCAGTCTCTTTTGTAACTTTTAAAGCTAAAAAATGTAAGGTTCACTTTAGTCTTGACGGTACCGTTTAAAAATGCTGACTTTTTGAGAAAGAATGCTCCTCTGGCATATTTTCTTGTGCGTTCTCCGGCACAATCTGTGTTTCTTAGAAACCGATTAAGGAAGTATGTGATGGAGGGTAAGCGGAGAGACGGGCCACCAGGCGGAGGAGGAAGGGTTTGGTCCAGGTTGAGCTTTCCTGCCAAGGCTGGTGGCTGCTGCTTCTAGGAACTGTCCGTGTGTCTTCCTGTGTCCCTTCTGGCTCCTCTGAAGGGGGTGGTCAGTCTTTTGTGACAAGTTGATGTGTCCTGGTGATAAGTGTCTTCTCATGCCGGATACCTAGAATTGCTTTCCTTTCCTCTTGAAATGATTTTCACTCTGGCTTTTTGGCAGCAGGCTCTGTCAGATTCTGAAGTTGCTGAGCTGTTGGGAAGGCTGCCCATGTGGATTAAATGGCATTCCCCTGGCTTCTGAAACATGGAGCAGAAGCAGACCAGAGGGGAGGCCTTTGGGGTTTGCCCTGACTCCGATGGAGGGGTGTGGCTCCTGTGTCAGCTGCGTGCGGGCAGGCCGGAGCTCCTCGGGATTCCCCCTGCTCGTTTTTTGCAGGTTCTTGGAATGAGGCTGTCCTCCCATGGCTCAAATTTCAGAACTCAGAACACTCTAAGAACTAAGCATCTTTCTCTGTGAGTCCCTGGTGAGCTCATTTTGCTGTGACACTGACCATGCACTACCCTGAAGATCTGCGTGGCCTCCCTGGTGGGCGGTGTTTCTGAGGGTGTGCTTGCTTCTAGGATGCTGCAGTGGGCTGTGCTCCCCCAAAGTCTGCGTGTGTCTGCATTCTGGGACAGGTGGGGCCCTAGGTTTTGGATCCAGGATGCATCTGGGCCTGCTACCTGGCCTACTCTGTGGGGGGTCAGAGAAATGGCACCTACGGGGCTCAGACACACACCTTCCCCATGACCGAGCGCCTCCTGTGTTCAGGACCCCCGTGTGCACACGGGGTGGACAAGGTGGGCACTTGCCCCGGGGGTTCTCTGATTTGGAGGCGGGCAAGAGCTGGAAGGAGGGCGGAGGGAGTGGGGGAGCACATGAGGGGCAGAGGCCTCTGGGGAAGGTGGTCCCAGGTCAGACTTTGGGGTGCTTCCTGTTGGCCTGTGGCCTTGTTTTGTGTTCTGTTCGGTGGAAGTGTGTCTGGTTCCCCCTCCGCACGCCACCCAGTGCAACGATGTGAGTCCGGAGGACACAGGCATGGCCCCTGCGGTCCTGCCCCTGACTGGTCAGCGTGGTCGTGCCAGACCGAAGAGTGCGGAGGCTTGAGAGTGAGACCCCACAGGTGGGAGCTGGAGAGGGGGTGGCTGCTGTCACACACAGTGGGCGGAGTGTGGGCTGAGCACCTTCGCCCGGCTCAACAGACAGACGCAGTGCTGCTGTAGGAGAACGGAGGTCCTGTGGTGCCTAGGGCTTAGAGGACAGAACTGGATGTGCTGGCTGAGCTGGCATTTGCCTTTTCGCACATCTCTCCGAAGGCTGATGTGGTGGAAGTGCGGTGCAGGCAGCATGTGCTGCTGCAGTGAGAAGACTTTCTGGGCCAGAGGTTCAGCTCGGTGCTCTCGTGGGGCTGGGGGCTGAGTCTGAGCCAGAACCAGGTCCTGTGCTCTGGCCCGGAGCGCTGGCAGGTTGGTCGGATGCAGAGGGTGAGAGAGTGTGCACAGGTGTGGCCTGTGCTCCACCTGGACATGGAGCTGGAACAGCGAGATGCATGTGCTGGAAAGAGAGGTGGTCCCAGCCTTGGCCAAGGTGCCGCTGTGGCCACAAGACAGAGCTGAACTCCGCTCCTGCCTGCTTTCACACATCACTTCCTGCCGCGCTTCACGTGTTCCCTTCAGCCTTGTTGGCAGAGAGGTGGGCCACCATCACCCAGTAATGAGCGGTGGGGTCCTAAAGGCTCCTGGGGTGGGTCCAGTTCACCTACTGGGGTGGTGGTGTGCTGTAGATTTATGAAGGGCAGGGACGTGCCCACATCCACTCTGGACCCCAGAAAGGGAGGCCCACCTTTGTGGCGAGGCTGAGACCCGCTTCCTGGGGTGGCTCTGGCCTCGTGGAGCTCCCTCAGCCCCCCGGGGCCTCAGGGCAGCTGGCTGTGCTGGATGTGGTTATTTAGGATGAACGCTTCCTGGAGGTTCAGTCAGACCCTCATGCTGTTCCCGTTCGCTCACCTTTGCCGGCTGGGGCTGCAGGCCCGAGGCGTGAACCCGGTGAAAGTTGTGCTGGTCCGGCGGCCACCTGTCCTTGGGGCTGGCCTTCCTTCCCCGCCGCCCCAGGCCATGCTGGTTGTCTGCTGGGTGCTGAAACTGGAGGCCAGCTTTTAAGCCTGGTTTTTGTTTCACATTGTAAGGTGTTTTTCTTACCTTTAAAGTCCCTCCTGGTGGTGACACGAGGGTGTCGTGAGGCCTCGGCTGCTCTGCGGGGTGTGTTGGAAGTGCCTGTGCTCCTGAGCGCTGCGTGCCGCTGGGTCTGTGCTTCGCGGTCTCAGCGGCCAGCCTTCCTTCACGTGGGGCTGTGGTTGAGAGAGCAATTATGTGTTTCTGTTACAGCTTAAAAAGCATTAAAAATGGCACTAAATTCATGTTGAATTTCTTTTAAAACAGCCAATAGAAAAAGTACAGCAAAAAATGAGAGCAAAAAAAACTCAGCAAACGTTTTTGGAACGCTTTGGACTGGACTGCACTTATTGCTACAGAGCAACACAATTCGAAGCTTCTTTTTGGCCATGTGCCCTACAGCCAGGCTGGAGCCTCGCCTTGAGCCTCGTGGAGCCGGGGAGCGCCAGTCCTCGGTGGCTGAGTCCTGCGGCACGGACGACCGCAGCCTCCTCCCGGGCACTTCCTTCAGCTACCTGGCAGCATCTGCCTCGGCTGTTTCAGACTCTGGCTGCCTCCGTACCTAACGACCATTTGGGTTGTCCCTGGTGGAGCCGCTCCTCCAGCCTCCCCAGGCGCCTAGTCCTTTGGTGCCCAGGCGTACCGTTGCCCTGGGCTGGCCTTTCTGAAAGACCGAGGTCTACGGGAGGGGTGTGGCTCCCCTGTGTGGACGCTGGTTGCTGGGGATGGGGGACAGAGGTGCTCTTCTGTCGGTGCTGACATTGTCTGATGTGGGTGCTCTGAGGCGGTGTTCCTGTGGATCTTGTGTCAATCTGGTTTTAATGAGTAGTCCAGAAAACAGTTGTTCACGTGACATTATTGTTTTTCAAAGATTTTATGTATTTACTTTCACAGAGAGGGGAAGGGAGGCAGAAAGAGGGAGAGAAACATCGACCTGCGAGAGACACATCAATCGGTCGCCTCCCGCCTGTCCCCCACGGGGGACCCGGCCCGCAGCCAGGACTGTGCCCTGACCGGGAGTCGAACTGGCGACCCTGTGGTTCGCAGGCCAGCGCTCAGTCCACTGGGCCACCGCAGCTGGGGCCCACGTGATATTCCTGATGTTTTGCTGTGGTTTTGACGCAGCCCCAAGAGTGAACAGCACTTTGAGGGGGTGTGTGTGTTAAAGTCTATTTCTGTTGTTCTGACGTAGCTGTTCGGTTATGTCAGGTGTTACCTGACACAGTGCACAATTTGTTCATTCATTTGAGAAATCTGTTGAGTGTCTGCTGTGAGTCAGGATCATCCCAGACTCTGGAGTTCCATTGGTTTCAGAATTTAGTGCTTTCAGAACGGAATCACTTTTTCTTCTTTTTTATTGAGTTTATTGGGGTGACACTAGTTAATAAAATTATTCAGGTGTACAGTTTCCTACCACATCATTGTATATTGTATGGTGTACTCACCACCACAAGTGGGACTAAACTCTTGTGGGAACAGACAGAATAAGCGAGAGAAACGTGGGTATCTCTGTGCTTCCACCCCCTTGTCCATCTGTCGTGCAGAAGGTAAAGCAGGGAAGAGAGGGGAGGGCTCTCAGCGCCACAGAAATGGTCAGGTGAGGCTGTCTGGAGGAGGTTGAAGGAGCTGTGGCCGTGACCCTGGGCGTCTCAGGCAGCCGTCTGCAGGGGGAGGTCAGGCCTTTGGGGTGCTGCAGCCGGGTCCATCAGGGTGAGCGGGGCTGCGGGCTCCCCAGAGGCCTTTGGCTCAGGAGCCGCCATCCGACTGCCACACCGACGTAGCAGCAGGGCCAGGCTGGAGGCGGTGAGTCGGTGTGGCACGTGTTGTGCCCGCTCGGGCACGGCAAATGGCCACCTTCTCTGCGCTCTGTCCCAGGACGAGAAGGGCGCTGCCCGGGTCCCGGGCTCGCGTCCCCTGCACTCACTGTTGTCTCTGCGTGTGAGGCTGCCCTTTCCTGTGGCTGCTCTGAGTGCCTGTCCTTTTCTGTGGCTTTAGTCGGCTTTGTTTATGATGCTCCTTGTGCCTGTCTTCAGGTTTCCCCTGCTTGGAGTTTGAGCTTCTGAGATCAGTGGGTTTACGGTTTTCATCGAATTGAGAAATTTGGCGATTATTTCTTTAGCTATTTTTTCAGGTATTTTTCTGTCCCTTCCCCAATGTGGGGCTCCGATCGCTGCGTGTGGGGAGCCTCAGGCCTACGCCTTCCTGCTGCCCGTCCTGTCCAGTCGGCTTTGCTCTATGTGTTCATTCTGCACAGCGTCTGAGCTGTGTCTGCAGTTGCGGTCCCCGCCGGTCCCTCCATGCATTTCCTTCTCGGACCCCAGGGAGCCTCACCCCTCCTGCACTGTGCTCTGTTGCCAGGCCTCTGACCACTGGCCGTCTCCTGCACCCCCTGTGAGCCTGTGGAGTGGAGCCATAGTGCTGTCTGATGTCCTTCCCTCCTGACTCTGTCCTCTGCGTCATTTCTGGGCCTGTTCTCATTGACTAACTTTTCCCCTCCTCACTAAGGGTTGTATTTTCTGTTTGTTCACATGCCTAGTAATTTTTTATTGAACGTTGTACATTATGAATTTCATCTTGTCGGTCCTGAATATTTTTGTATTTCTTTAAATGTTCTTGAGCTTTCTTCTGGGATGAAACAACCTGAGCCTTACAAGGAGGGACCAGATCAGCCTGTAGTCTGGGCTTCATTTTACCCCATTCTTTAGGCTCGCACTCCTGAGAACTCTGCTCGATGCTCTGTGGTTTGAGGCTTCCCTTCGGCTTGCGGGCCGCGGGCTCGTGGTTTTCTCTCCACTCCTGTCTGATGGAGCCTGTACCACAGTGTGCGCATGGGCGGGTCAGTAACCAGACAGATGCCGGGGCCTCTCTGCAGCTTTCTGGCGCTCTCCTGCCCAGGGCGTGTCTGCTCCCTGCACTTGCCTGACCTGCGTGGGAGCCCTTGACGTTAGTTAGTCCCGACTCTCCTCCTTACGGGTGGGGAAGCAGAGGCTCGGGGGCCCAGGGCCACGTCACTGCCCAGGAAGTAGCGGAGCCCATGCGGACCCTGGCGGCCTCTGAACCCCAGTGCTGGGCCAGCTTTGCCGGGGATGAGGGGGCTAGTAGGTGTGTCATGGGAGAGGCTGAGCGGGCGAACCTGATGTGGTGGGTTAAGGGAGAAAGATTGGGAAACGCGAATCTCACCTCCTGAGGGGTTTTGTTGCAAGGAGGAAAGGGCGGTGGCTGCCGAGGGCAGAGCCTGTGGGTCTCAGTGGCCACTGGAGCAGACAAGCCAGTGCTCCTGTCTCCAGTGCTCCTGTCTCCAGTGCTCCTGTCTTGTGCACAGCCGGGCTCAGCGGGGGCCCTGCCTAGAGTCTCACCAGATATCTGCAGAGCCAGCTGCCTGTTCTTGTGGCCTCCTGGGGCTGAGGCCCCAGCGGGGATAGGGACGCAGGGACAGGGACACTGGGACGGGGACAGCGGGTCTCAGCTCCCAGGGTGGGTCTGCCCCACATTCCTTCTCACGCTTTTCTGGAGTGCCTCCAGTGAGTCCCTTTCAAGATCTGGATCTCTGACCCCTTCCCCTGTATCTCCTGCATTGTGTCTTCTGCCTCCAAACAGGGAGTTACCCTGTGGTTCAGGGCTCATCTGATTAGATGGGGTCCACCTGAGAGACCCAGGATAACTCTCTGGTGTTCTTTTTCTTTAAGATTTTATTTATTTATTTTTAGAGAGAGAGGGAGGGAGGGAGAAAGAGAGAGAGAAACATCAGTGTGTGACGGATACATCCATCTGTTGCCTCTTGCATACCTCCAGTGGGGGATCTGGCCTGCAACCCAGGCATGTGCCCTGACCAGGAATCGAACCAGTGACCTTTTGGTTCATGGTCTGGTGCTCAATCCACTGAGCTACACCAGCCGGGGCAGATTTTTTTTAAAGCTTAATTCAGCCCTGGCTGGTGTGGCTCAGTGGATTGAGTGAGGGCCTGTGAACCAAAGGGTCGCTGGTTTAATTCCCAGTCAGGGCACATGCCTGGGTTGCAGGCCAGGTCCCCAGTAGGGGGCGCATGAGAGGCAACCACACACTGATGTTTCTCTCCCTCTCTTTCTTTCTCCCTTCCCTTCTCTCTAAAGGTAAATAAGTAAAAATCTTTAAAAAAAAGTTGATTCAGTTCAACATTTGCGCAGTGAGCAAAACATACAAGGGTGTCCTCATGTGTCTTACATTTTAGTGAGGTAAATGAAGTAAATCAGTGTAAGAGGAAGATAGAGCAGGGATGGGGGCTGCGGTTTAGATGGTATTGCTGGGCTCAGGGGTGCTGTGTGCTGGAGTGCTGGCTGGGGGGCCCATGTGGCTGGAGCAGGAGTTGGGAGACAGCCTGGGACATCAGAGCTGGAAGGAGGGGTAGAGGCAGATGTCGGGGAGTGGGAGGGAAGGGGAAGCAGGAGACCAGATAGGAGGCTCTGAACCAGGTGAGAAAGGTGAGGACCCCTGGGAAGTGGGGGACATAGAGCATGTTTGCAGGCTGATGGGAGAGGAGAGCCAGCAAGGAAGTGAAGGAAAGGTTGGAGAGAGCCAGAGGGGCAGGTGGAAGTGGTGGAGGAGGGAGGAGGCTCCCCAGCCTCCAGTGAGGGGTGCAAAGGGGTGTTGGAGGCAGAGGAGAAGCGGCTAGAAGAGCTGGCGGGCCTCCCTGGGCTTCAGGTGTGAGGCCAGCCCAGCAGCTGTGTTTGGGGTTTCATCCTCAGGGCCAGTCGGCCTAGAACTGGCTTGGCAGGGAGGGCTTTGGCGAAGCCAGTGCCCACAGGGAGAGCGAGGGTCAGGGCTGGGTTTCTGGGACGGGAGTCAAGCTGGCCGAGAGGTGGTGAGGACAGGGAGGGAGAGACCCAGTGAGGCGGGGGGTGCGGGCCCCGTGGGGCAGCGGCGTTCCGCGTTTGCTTCCCTGGTGGATGGAGCAAGCTGAGAGGTAGGGCCAGAGGGACGCCTGCAGTGGAGTGTGGGGTGGGTGGCGGTTGGAGGGGTGGTGGGGACCAGATCTTCCGATGCGCCCAGGGCAGGGGTATGGGTGGTCCTGTGCTGGAATATTCCTCACCAGGGGCAGCAGGCCTAGCTGGGCAGGGAGAGTGGTGCTGTGATAAGTAACTGGGCAGGTCTCCCATTGCATTTTTTGGGTCATTTTCTTCTTCTAGCGTTGTCCTTAATGTTTAAAATAAATTTAAAGTCAAGAATGTAGTTTAAGTAGCTAATTATAAAACACATGACCCCTCCCCATCCTGTTCCTAAACCTCAGAGTCAATTATTTTCATTTAATAGCCATTTCTTTTCATGCTTACTTTAAAAGTGTGACTACTTACTAATTCTAAATCACTAGTTTATACAATTTGTGGGTTTTTCCCGTTTCAGTCATTATTTATTGACTCGTTGCTGTGGCAGGTGAGGGTTTAACTTACCTGAGCTTTGCCATCTCCCATTCTCCGACTTGTCACAATGTTGGATCTCGTCGACGTGCAGCATTTGATTCGTGTTGGGAAGTGCTCTCGGTGAGGAGAGTGGCCCAGCTTCACTGTTTTCGGGGGTAGCGACCGCCTGTGGCCTTGCTGCTTTGTGACGCACCTGTCGCTCTTCAGCCCCAGCTTTGGGACGTGACTGCAGCCCTCTAGCCCTTCTTTTGAACTTTGAATTTCTGTTCTCACTTTGATAACTTCAGGGCTTTCTTACTGTCTTTGTACTCCTTCTTGGTGGCATCTGGTTCTGAAAGCTGTATTTTCTCTTATTTATGTAAGAATATCCATTGTGCCCTCGCTGCTGTGGCTCAGTGGACTGAGCGCCAACCTGTGAACCAAAGGGTCTCAGGGCACGTGCTTGGGTTGCGGGCCAGGCCCCCAGTTGGGGGTGTGCGAGAGGCAACCCATCGGTGTATCTCTTGCACACAATGTTTCTGTCCTGCTCTTTCCCCCTCTCTAATAGTAAATAAATCAAATCTTTAGGAAAAAAAGAGCATTCATTGTTTTGGAGTTTCCTTTTTGACACAGTCTCTATGCTTTGAGTTCCTTTTCTGTAGGTTTCTTTGGGTCTCTGGCTCATGCTGTGGACCTTTCTGGACACCTGGTGGATGGTGTCTGTCCACTAACAAGCACCAGCACTGGCCCACGTGGACAGGGCTTCTGCGGAGGCCTTGCTGCCGGGTGTCTGTTGGGGAAGGGTCTCTGTTTTATGGGGGCCTACATGGCACTGCCAGCTCCTCTGTCTTCCTCAGAATGAGCCCTCAGGCCCTCTCGGGGTGGGGGGGTTTGGGTGGGTGCCGTGAGCTGGCTGCTGCCTCTCTGGAGGGGCGTCTCCCTGTCCCTCGAGCCCGTCACTCAGTGCTCTCCTCAGTGTGTCGCCTGGCCTGGAACTTGAGTGCTGGGCTCTCCCAGAGGGGAGCCCTGTGGCCATCTGCTCGCACTGTGGGGCGGGCTGCCTGGCTGTGGCTCTGCCGTGTGCCGCAGGCATCTGCACCGCCACCCCCTGAGCCTCTTCACCTCTGGTCCGAGAAGCTGTGCTCTTTATGGGTCCTCCCTGCAGGCAGTTACCATGGGACCATCTCTGTGCTGTGTCCAAAATGGCCATGCGGTCTTCTCCTTTCAAATACGCTTTCGACTGGTTCTATATATCACACACCAAGTCTTGGTGACCATCACTGATGCTGTGAACCAATCGCTGCTCGAGAGAAGGCCTTGGGAAAGAATAATTTAACTTTTGGTACTTGTGCTTTTTCACTTTTAAATGAAGTAATAATGCCTTTTATAATGAAATCTAATTTGGGCAGGTAGTTCTCACTGTACAGCTGTTTTCCATGTGTTTGTAAGTGGAATTTTAAAGGGAACAGGCATACCACGCAGGTAATGTCTGCCAGGCCTGCCTGGCTGGCAGGGTGTGGGGAGGTCCCAGGAAAGCGGGGAGCACCATGCATGCCCCTGCGGAGAGCCCTGAGTGTCAGCAGGACACACTCGCGGAGTCCTGGGTGGTTCCTCGTGTGGGCAGTGCCCAGTGGGTGGCAGGGATGTGACAGGAGAAGGCAGAATGTAGACTGTTGACGTGTTTTAAACAGGAGAGTGACGCTGTGCGGTTTTTTTGTATTAGTAGAATGGTCATTTGAGCACAGGATGGATTTTAGACTAGTCTCAGAGGCAGGAAAGCCAGCTAGGGAAAGGCTGCTCTGGTCCAGCGGAAATGGCAAGGGTCTGAATCAAGGCGGTGGGATGGAAAGGCCAAGGTGGATTTTGGAGGGTTAGAAATCAGGCGTGACGAGAGACACGAGTGGTCAAGTTCTAGTTCCCTTTTCACAGTGGCTTTGAATCTGTAGCAGAAATGCCCTTCAGGTGGGATGGACCCCTGCACAGGGCAGTGAGGACACTGGTAGGACACAGGAAACTGTCTCAGGAGGTCTTACTCAGGAAAGACTGAGGCGCACACTGACCTCCTCTCACTCTCCTCTTTCCCGGTCTGTGGCCGCTGTGAAACCGGCTGCTGCAGGGATGGCTTGAGTTGGCCCCCAGAGCCCTTCAGAGTGTCCTCACTATCACAGTGGCCTCGCAGCTCCCTCAGGCGCTTTGTGGGCGGAGCTTAGCATCATTTGACCTCTCTTAGTGGGAAGAGCCCTATCCTCAGTGTGTCTGTGGGAAACCAGGAGTGGCAGTTGTTTACTATCACAGTTGGAGGAAAGCACCTGGAAAGGTTAGGGATGACTCACCGTCAGGGGCTTTGGAAAGCTCTTTCAGGTTCGAGTGGACCGAGAAGCCTGAGCTCGAGCAGGACTGTGTGTGTCTAGGGCCGGCTGGGGAGGGCCGCTGCCCGGCACCTCGGGCTCCCTGGACCCTGCTCAGGGGGAGTGGAGACGGAGGCAGAGCGTTGTGAACTCTCAGTGGGGAGGGTGCACCTCAGTCCCTTGGAGTGTCTGGGCGCTCACTGGTGGGGGTGGTTGAGGAGGTCCCTGAGCGGTCCCTCAGCTGAGCACTCGGTTGCGGAGCAAGACGTTGGTGGCTGCAACGAGAGGGTTCCAGACTTCACGGACATGGTCTAGGGAGTCACTAAGCAGCAGCCGCCCCAGCCACAGCCACATCCCTGGGAAGGGGTGCCCCCGTTTCCAGGGCTGCCACGTTCTATCATCTAAGATACCTCCTAGTCTTTAGTCTGTAGAAACCGTCTTTGCGAGGGTTCCGATTTTGGACTTACTAGATAAGGAATTGGCTACGATAAATGTTCCTGGAACTAAAAGAAACCATTGTCTAAATAATTATAGGAGAATATGAGAATGATATTTTTCTCTTACCAAATAGAATATCAATAATTGAATCAGAAATTGTTAAACCAAAAACATTCTGGGGTTGAAAATACAATAATCACAATGAGAAATTCTCCAGAGGGCTCCCCAGTAGACTTGAACTGGCAAAAGAAAGAGTCAGGGAACTTGAGAAGAGGCCTGTGAAGACCAGTAAAGGTCAGGCACACTAGGTCCAGTCTGAGGGGCAGGAGGTGAACAGAAAGAAGACACGAGCAGAGCCTCAGAGACCTGTGGGGCGCCACCCGGCACACTGATGTGTCCACAAGTCCCGGAGAGGAGGGGCAGGAGAAGAGGCAGCCAGAACACTTGAAGACAGGTCCCCCAAATTTGTGCCAGACGTTGTGTTTCTGTGGAAGCTTCCACCTTCGGTACAGCCCGTTGCCTTTATCTAGTGAAGATTGCTTAGAGCTACAGTCTTTTTTATACGTTTGCTTCATTTGAAAACAGGCTTTAAAAATGTGTACACTCACAAACAGATATTCTTTGTGGGAGTCACACACATTAGAAAATTCAGGTCGATGGGCAGGATCTGGAAGCAGCCCGAGTGCCCATCAGCAAGTGAGTGGGTAAGAAAGCTGTGGCACATTCACCATGGAACGCTACGTGGCTTTGAAAAAGAAGGAACTCTTACCCTCTGTGACAGCATGGATGGACCTGGAGAGCATTAGGCTAAGTGAGATCAGCCAGTCAGAAAAAGAGACACCAACCATGTGGTCCCACTGACACGTGGGACCTAGCGAACAAAATAAACTGATGAACAAAATGGAAACAGAGGCGAGGACACCCGGACAGACTGACAGCTGTCGGGGGGCAGGCTGGGGGGACTGGGCGAAGGAAGGTGAGGGGACTAACGGCAAATGTGCGTGCGTCACCCTTGGGCGCGGACGACAGTGTGGTGATGGCCAGAGGGAAAGGAGTGTAGGGCGAATACCAAAAACAGTATAACTAAATTTTTCATCTCCATTTTTCTCATTTCCTATTTGGTTTAAAAGACAACTGCATGAAATAATAATTTTAATTAATTTGAATAGAGTTTAAATAAAACTATACTGATGGGCTCATAACCGTAAAGATGTAATTTGTGGGACAATGATAGCACACAGGAGGGGGGAGGGAACAGAGCTATGTTGGAGCAAAATTTATCCTATTAAAATTAAGTTTATATTAACCCAAACTGGATTGTTTTAAGTTGTTAATCATAATTCCCAGGTAACTTTTAAGAAAGGAACTAAACAATGTAGTAAGAGACACAAGGGAATTAACTGGTGTGCTGAAAATACTGTTTAGCACAAAAGAAGACAGCGATGGAAGACGCCAGACACCCAGAGAGCACGGTGAAACGGGGGTGCCAGTCTTTCCTTGTCAGTGACTGCCTTAAAGCGCGTGGGTTAGCGCTCGAGTAGGAAGCAGAGATGGGCGGAGTGGACTTGAAGAGACCGTGCTCTGTGTTCGGGACCCTCTAAGGTGGAACATAAGCGAGAGGAGGAAAAACGGTGTGCCCTGCAGACGGGGACCGGAAGGGAGCTGGGGCGGCTCCATTAACGCCAGGCACAATGGACATGAAGACAAAAGTCACTTTTCGGGTCATGGAAGAACACTTTATAGTGATAAAAAGTCAATCCCTCATGGAGACTGACCCTTTCATAAGCACGTTTGTAAGGTTATAGCCGTGTGTACGCCTGATAGCAGTGCCTCAGAACACATGAAGAGAAGAAGGGGACAGTCCTGCAGTGAGAGGTGGGGGTTTTAGTGCCCCGCCTTCAGACATGGACACAGCTGGACAGAAGGTCAGCAATGAGCAGAAGTCCCCAACACTGTGACCCAGCCGCGCCTGACAGCCACTCATAGATGGCTCTGCCCAGGAAGAGGGGAGACACGTGCTCCACTCCAGTGCACGGGGGGCTGCTCGGAGTAGACCACGCGTGAGGCCGTGGCAGTTCTAGCACCCTGAGCAGGGCTGAAAGCGTGCGGCCACCGTGCAGCGAGGTTAGAGACCAGCAACAGGAGGAGATCCACAAGTGTGTGGAAATTAGGTGCCCTCCTGTACAACCAGCGGGTCAGAGAAGAAAACACAAGGAAGATTAAGCAAATAGTTTGACATACATGAGAATAAAAACCCAACATACCAAAACTTAGAGGGCGCAATGAAAGCAGTGCTTGGGGGAGGGGGGATTTCTAGCATTAACAAAAGAAGATCTCAAACCATTAACCTAATATGTCACCTTACAAACCAGGAAGAGAGGAGCAAACAAACCTAAGTAAGCAGAAGAAATAAAGATTAGTTCAAAGGTTGGTTCTTTGAAAAGATCGACAAAACTGACAAGCCTTTAGCTGGACTAAGAAAAAAGAGAGAAGACTCAACTTTCTAAAATCAGCCCTGGCTGCTGTTGCCAGCCTGCAAACCAAAGGGTCACCGGTTCGATTCCCAGTCAGGGCACAGGCCTGGGTTGTGGGCCAGGTCCCCAGTAGGGGGCGCATGAGAGGCAACCGCACACTGATGCTTCTCTTGGTCTCTTTCTCCCTTCCCTTCTCTCTAAAAGTAAATAAATAAAATCTTAAAAAAAAAGATAAATTAGACCTCATCACAACTAAAAACTTCTGTGCTACGAAGCGCCATCAGGAAGGTGAGAGAAGACAACCCACGAACGAGAGAAAACACTTGAAATTCACGTGTCTGGTAAAATGACTGCACTCACAACAGTAAATCAAAAGCAGACAAAGTATCTGCATTTTTTCTTATAGATGTACACGTGCTCCGTGAGCACGTGAAGGGCTGTCAGGCAGAGGCAAATCGAACCGGACCAGGCACCACTGCACCACCCACCAGGAGAGCCGCGGCGAAGAGGTGGCAGGAACGTGTGTTGGCAAAGGTGCGGTGAGGCTGGCAGCTCACTCCCTTCTGGTGGTGACGCAGAGTGGTGCTGCCCTTGGGAGACAGCTCGTCACTCCGCAAAACGTCACACGCAGAGTGACCTTGTGGCCCAGCAGTTCCGCTCTTAGGTGTCTGCCCAAGAGCAAGGAGAGGTGCTCACGCACAAACTGGGTAGAGTGTCCCCAGCAACAGTGTTCATAACGGCCAAAGAGCGGAACCGGCCCAGCCCGTCAGGTGACGACGGGATAACACAGTGTGGTGCATCGCATGACGCGGCGCCAGCCAGCACTGAGAGGGGTGGCGTGCAGCCCCTCGCTGCCGTGAAAGCACCGTGAAGTGGAAGGAGCCATCAGAAATAGCGCCGTGGGGAGTTTGCTCCTGGGACGTGTGCGGAAGAGCCGCTGTGAGAGCGGGGTTGGGGGCTGCCCAGCCACTGCCGATGGGGCGGGGCTTCTTCCTGGGGAGACATGCGCTTTGTAGAGTCGCACTGCGGGGTGGGCGCCCTGCTCCGAATGCCCCAAAGCCTGCGACTTCCATGCTTTCAGTGAGTGGATCCCAGCTCAGCAGAGCCGGTGAGAGAGCCCCATGGGCCTCGGTCAGAGCCGGCTGTGGCTTTGCCTTCGGGGCACGGCAGCTGCCCCTCTTCTTTGAGATCGGTCATTCCAGTGGCTGCAGAGGAGTCTGTGTTGAGGCTTGGGCTTCTCCTGCTCTGCTGAGGAGGATGAGGGGAGAGTGTCCCCCACGATGCTCAGGCGGCTTCCTGTGGCCACGTCGCTGTGTGTGTGCTTTCGCTGGTGCTCCGCTGCGGTCCTCACCACAGCCCGTCCACGGAGAGCTTGGGCAGAGAGGTTGCGGTGATGGCCCGGTGTCAGTGTGGCTCCAGGGCCTGGACCGGAGGTAGTGTCCTGGCTTCATTTCTGGTTTGCTCTTTTGACTGCCTTCAGTGTAATTTTAGCGATGATGCCCTCCTTCAAAAGTAGGCTTTTTGGTCAATTTTGGGCTTTTGACTCACTCAGTGAACTCACACACAGACGAAAAGTCTTTATTTAGAGCAAATCTTACTGTGAATTTCAAACTTCTGCCTTAAGATCTGGATGCCTTGGTGTCCTGTAATGAGCCGTGACAGGCCCCTGCACTCTCTTCCCAGGACGTTGACTGTCTGCTGGCCTGTTCAGCTCACAAACTGGGGAAGCCACTGACCAGCACGCTGTTCTGGAGGGGGCGGGAGGACGCGGGAGGACGCTTCTGCCAGCCCAGGAGCTCTCAGCAGGGGCCGGTGCCCCAGGCCGCACCCCGGGCTGCCGACTGGGTGCTCAGGTCGCTTGTTTTGGGCAGAGGTTGAGGCTAGTTCAGGTTACTCATTAGCTAGCCAGGCTCCTAAGTCCACTGCAGGGTTGCCTGTTACGGGCTGGGTGTCTTCAGCGGCCGACAGACCTGCCACATCTGTAATAGATCTGCTGCAGGGTGGGACAGAGGTCGGACTGCAGGCGTGGTGAGGCATGTCGCTGCATCCAGTGACTCCTGCTGGCTCTTGACCTGGTTAAGACTGGTTTCTGAAGTCAGCGTCGTGGGAGGGCGGTAAACCCCCGCCCCTCCCTCAAAGTGAGTTCTTCATCTAGAAAGATAAGGTTTGCTAGACCTGCTCTCAGCAGTGCTGGGTGGCATGTTGTGGGCAAGGTCCCCCCACCGATCTGGGAAGAAGTGCAGCCTGAGTGAGCAGGAACTGGTGTTCCCAGGAAGGCCTGCCAGCCCGTGCGCAGGCTGTCCCCCCGGGTAGGGGACCACGGCTCGGTGGTGTGCAGGGTAGAGGCCTCCTAACTCTGGGAGTCGGTGTGTGAGTCTGCGTGTGGGTTAGCAGCTGCCACTGTCACACCGGATTTCCTTCCGGACCTTCCCTGGGATGGGCACCTGGAACCCAGTGCAGCACTTTGCTCCAGCGGAACTCCTCGGGGGCTTGTGCAGGGTTTGACACCTGGGGCAGCCTTGCTATGCTGAGTAAAAGCAAAACCTCCTTCCAGTGCCGGGGTGTTTGTGGGCTGTGCTCCTGATGCGGGTATTGCCAGTGAGGAGAGGGCCTCGGGGCGACAGTCAGTTACTGGGCACGCCAGAGCGGGGGGGGGGGGCACAGAGACAGGTTCCTGTATGCTGCAGGGAGCACACACACAGGTGTGCACACTGCCAGACGTGTGTGCACACACACAGGTGTGCACACAGACACAGACATGCACAGGCACACTGGCGTGCATATAGGCATGTATGAGTACACTGGTGTACACACAGGCATAGGCATGCACGGGAACAAACGTGCACACATGTGCACACCTTCCTGTGCACAGTGAGTGCTTCATCCACACTGTGTCCAGGCTGTGTGAAGCCCCCTGTAGCCTTCAGGTGTGTGCAGCAGAAAGCTCCTAGGCTGTCTCTCATGGGCCTTTCTGCCAGATCCGAAAGCCTACTTCAACAAGACACCACTTTTTAAGAAAAGTTTAAGAACACGTTGGTCCTTGACCCGCCCCAGGAGGATCTGGCAGGGGTGCGGGTCAGGGGGTGAGAGTGGCCAAGGAGTTGGGGTGCCCCGGTCCACTCGCAGGCTGCACACTCCTTCCCTAGAGCGGACAAAGCTGTGCAGCCCCCGCCGTCCCCCTCAGAGGGGCTGGTAGTACCCCCAGGGTGGGAAGTGGCTCTAACCGAAGTCACTGCCCCTCAGCCCAGCTGCTGATGAGCCTGTCCCATGGCCCTGTCCTTACCGCCACTCTGCCGGGGGCTTTCTGGGAAGGACTGTTGCTGTAATTCAGCAAATTTTAAGCCCTATTGATTAGCAAGTTAGTAGTGAAAGATGATGTTGTTCTGGGAATGTCCTGGAGAGGGGGCTGCCTTGCTGGGGATCCCAGGATGGGTCCCAGAAGGGATGGTGATGAGGCCAAGTGGGTGGGCAGGGAGGGCATCTGGAAGAGAGTGCTGGTGAGCCTGAGTACCTGGGAGCGGCTGCTTGGACCTTTCCCCTGGCAGTGCAGCCACTGCACCAAGGATGTGCCTGGACAGGGTCTTTAGCAGCAAACTGGGTTCTGCTTTCAAAGACGGTGCAAATGCAGAGGCTTGAGTTTCCGTGAGAAGAAACACAGCACCTCGCCTGCTCCCACGTGGTGAAAGATTTCTTGTGCTTCTGCCGGGCTCGTGCAGCCTGGGAGTCACCTGCGCCCTCTAGGCCTTGGTGGAGGACAGCGCACGTGGTCCAGGCTCCATGCCACGCTGACGCGCTCCGTCCACGCACGTTTGTGGGGTTGAGGCTGCCTCATGGTAGACCCAGGACGGAGCCAGAGCTCGACTGTCACTGTCGTGGAGAGCTCCCGCGCCTCCCTGAGCGCCATGGAACGGAAGGGGTGGTCCGAGTCTGAGGGCCGGCGGGCTGCACAAGGAAGGGGGGTTGGGAGCCCACAGTGGGCAAAAGTTCACACTTTAAAACTGACCTGTGGCAGTGAGAGTCACTTTTAGGAGTAAACTGTCAGCTGGAAAACGTTCAGCAGGTATTTGAGTGCCTCTCGTTCCAGAACTGGGGCGAAAGGGTGAACTGAAGGTGTCGCCATTGAGGGGAACTTGCCCGCGTGGACCGGAGGCCGTGCTGCAAACGGGGCTCCGGTCTGAGGCAGGTTGGTTGGAGGCAGGTTGCTTGGTGCCTCCGGCTTCTGAAAGCAGTGACTCTGCCCTTTCTGCTCCGTGTCGGTCTCCTCAGGGGGCAAGCGCACGTGTAGACATCAGTCAATGCATTTGTGCTCTTTTTTAGGCAAAAGTAAAGAAGCAGAAATAAAGAGAATAAACAAGGAGCTGGCAAACATTCGATCAAAGTTCAAAGGTAAGTGTGTGTGGCCTCCTTCACCAAATGTTCTGTTGTGAATTTCATGTAGGAGGGACTTTGTCTTTTTTTTTTAAAGATTTTATTTATTTATTTTTTAGAGAAAGGGGAAGGGAAGGAGAAAGAGAGAGAGAGAAACATAGATTAGTTGCTTCTCATGATTTCCCCACCGGGGACCTGGCCCCACCGCCCAGGCATGTGCCCTGACTGGGAATCGAACCTGCAACCTTTTGGTTTCCAGGCTCATGCTCAACCCACTGAGCTACACCAGCCAGGTCTTAATCTCTTAACGTTGTATTTTTTTTCACTTAGAACCAAAGTTAAGTTCTTAGTTACAGTTACTGTTGTGGCTCTTTAGAATTTAAAAGTGTTTCAGGTCAACCCGTTGGTTTTTCTCGAGTTGTTTGATGTTTGCTCAGAGTAGATCAGCTTGCGTGGTCCCTCTGAGACCTGGGCTCTTCCCGGAGCTGGAGGACGCTGCTCTTGGCCCCACGGGACCCCGAGCGTGTCAGCAGCAGACCCGCACTCGGAGCTCTGAGCAGGAGCCTCGATAAAGACATGCTCTGCCCGAGGCCACTGGGCATTTATGTGGAGTTTCATCAAGGGACTGAACACTTCCTGTGTCAGAGCGTTTTTGCTGTGTTGATAACATTACCTGACCCCCTCGTTTTGTGGGGAGTGCACCTTTAGAAGACGGTGAAGTGTCGGTTTGCAGTCTAAAGGACGTTTTTGTGAGAGGCCAGTTAACCCTTCAAGCCTTAGCTTTTCAGTTAATTTTTACAGGTCTGAGGCTTTGTTCAAGTCTGAGCAGGCTAGACACTGGCTGGAAGTTCCCAGGAACCGTGGGTAGAGGAGAGGCTGCCTCCGAGGAGTCATGGGCACCGGAAGACAGGACTCCTTGGTGGAGGCTCCCCTGTGCTGCCAGGTGATGGGGGAGCTAGTGGGGTTCAGGGGATCGGTGACTGGCTGTGCCCCTGCCGACCCCCAGGGGCAGTACCGAGTTGCGATACTTCCAGCCAGGCCCAAGGATGCTCCGCAAGGCCTGGAGACGCCTGAAGTGGTTGGTGAAATGGTTTGCTCACATGTGTATTTTTGAGGGCGAGGTCTATAACTTTCATTGCTGTAAAGTGTTTTCTGTTTGCCTTTTCTTATTAAGACTTTAGTTTTTCACAGCAGTTTTATGTTCACAGCAAACTTAAGAGGCAGGTACAGAAGTTTCCCACACGTGCCCCGCCTCCCCACGCACAGCCTCCCTGTTAAGGACGTCCCCAGCACATGGTGCCTTCCTCACAGTCAGTGAGGCTGCACCGACCCGTCCTCACTCGGAGCCCGTAGTCGGCATTGGATTCATCTTGGTGTCACGTGTTCTCTGGGTGTGGACAAATGTGCAGTGACAGGTGTCCCTCACTATGGTGTTACTGCCCTAAAAATCCTGTGTGCACTCCTCCCCGGCACCCGCTGAGCTTTTCAGGCCTCCACACTTTGCCTTTTCCAGTGTCATGGAGGTGGCATCACACAGCGCGGGCCCCTTGCAGGGTGGCTCCCTCACTCAGGAATGTGCATTTACGTTTCCCCCCATGCTTTCCATGACCTGGTAGCTCATTTCCCTTCAGCCCTGAATGAACAGTCCACCGTCTGCTGATGGACCACAGCTTCTCCGTCCGTCCTCTCCTGAAGGGCGTCTTGGTCCCTTCCCAGTTTTGCGGTTGGGAAGGAGCTGCCGTAAACCCCGTGTGTGGGTTTCCGTGTGGGTGTGGACGTCGGTGTTCAGCTCCTCTGGGTGAACAAATGCCAAGGGGCACGGCGGCTGGGTGCCACGGCGAGAGCGCTCTTGGTTCCGTCAGAAACCTCCCAGCCGCCTCCCTCAGAGTCTGCCCCGTCTGCACTCACGGCCGCCATGGATGAGCTTCCTGCCGCTCTGGGTCTCCTGGCGCCTGCTGGTGTCCGCGCTCTGGACGCGAGTCACTCCAGAGGGTGTGCGGCGGAGCCTCCCTGCTGTTTTAACGCGCACTCCCCACGTGGCTGACCCGTGGGGCACCTGCACACGTGCTCGCTTGCCATTCGTGCATCTTCTCTGGTGAGAGGGCTGCGGCTTTTACTCCTTGAAGGGAGGGGTGTTCCGTGGTGGTGAGGATCCCTGCTCTGATCGTAGGAGCTGCACCACCTTGTCAAGTCACTTTATCCTCTGCGTCTCTTTCTGAGCTGTAAGATGGGTTCCTGCCGATCTCAGGTGGGGCTGTCCGTGAAGCAGACCCTGGGGGGACCGGGGTCCAGACGGTCCCAGCAGTGAAAAGTGCATGGAGGCGGCAGGTGGAAGTGCAGCTCTGCTAGGGTCAGCGCCAGCCGCCAGGGTGCTTTGGAGCACACACTCTACCCGCTTGAGGGGTCTGGCATCGGGGAGGAAGGGCGGAGCCCTCCACCACATGGCTGGAGAGTCCAGGAGGGCAGAGCCGGTGGCGGACCCCGGTCTTCACTGCAGGGAGGCCCGTGTCTGCTGCCCTGGCCGTGACCAGGTGTGGAGACAAGCAGCAAAGTCCTGGGAGGACGGGAGCCTGACACACGGGAGTTGGGGTGGTGGTGTGAGCATTCACGGCTGCTCAGGTGGCGAGTCTTCCAGCCGCCTGTGTAAATGCGGTTTTCTCCACCTTCACACCCGTCTCAGCAGCCGGTCGGCGCTGGTGGAGCACGTGTGTGCCCCGAGCAGCGGTAGGTGAGGGAGACCTGCCCCTGGTCTGCAGGTACGCGTTCCACTGAGGCACTTCCACCCCTCACGGAAGATTTAGGTGCTAGGTCCGTGCCGTCCCCTAAACATCCCGTGTGAGTCGCACGCAGGACTGTCTGCGCTCATGCCGAGAAAATGGAAGTGAACTTCAACGCGTTGTGCCCAGCCCAGCGCACCTGAAACGTCACTGCAGCGTGCGGTCACGGAAGGGAAAGCAGGTGTTTTCTGCTCTCCCTGAGTCTTGGCACCTGCTTGCCTGTGCGTCTTGCAGGAGGGAGCCCGCCCGCTGTGCACCCGGCAGAGTTCCCGTGCTCGGGCGCCACATCGGACCGGCGGACTGAGACCGACCCTTTAACCGAGAAGTCTCAAAAACAGCCACAGTGTGGCCCTGGCCGGGCCGGGCGGTTGGCGGGAGTGCTGCCCCGGACGGCAGGACACTGCGGGACGCGTGTGGGAGGCAGCCAGTCCACGCTTCTCTCTCACTTCGATGTTTCTCTCCCTCTCTCTCTTTCTCACTTCCTCTCTCTCTAAAAATCAGCAAAAATACCTACCCTCGGGGGAGGATGTAAAAAAAGAGACGCAGCATGAAAAAGCCTCGAAAGCCTCGAGTGAGGAGAGCAAAGTCACCAAGCCTTACTGAGGGAGGCCCGCCCAGCGCTGCCCTGGGCTCTTCACCTTCAGAGCATTTGCTGACCCCGAAGGCACAGGCAGGAAGCAGAGCCCTGTTTTTGCTGACCTGGGAAGTCTCCAGGGTAGTTATCAACCAGGTGACCGCCCTCCAGGGGCATTTGGCAAGATCTGGAGACATTTTTAGTTATCGCAACTGGGGTGGGAGAGTATTACTGCCACCTAGTGGGGGGAGGCCAGGGAGGCTGCTCAGCAACTCCCAGTGCACACACGGCTCCCGAGCATGAGCGGCCCTGCTTAGAGGAGAAAAAGTCAAAGCCCAGAGCCCACTCCAAGTGGAGACCCCCTTCCTTCCCTTGTGAACTGAGACCCCCGAAGGCAGGAGCGATTGGAAGCAGGCAAGCCCCGTCACGATGCAGTGGGGCTCCAAGCGCCTGGACACTCGTGGGACCTCGTGTCTTCCACTGGGACGAGGCGAGAGAACAGTCCTGTCTGGGGGCAGACGCGGTCAGTGGGGCTGCAGAGGGTCCCTGCAGTGTGCTTTCAGGTCCGATGCCCAGCACGGGGTCCTGGGCAATCAGGCCCACAGCAGACAGTCCTGGAGACCCGCTACTGGGTGCAGGTTATGACCAGGAACAAGGCTGACCACGTTAAAGACGTAATCAACAGATCCCGAAATTTCAGCAGGAAACTTGGAAAATGTCAAAGGTGACACAGTAGATTTTGAAATAAGAACAACTGGGAGCTCTAGAACTGAGACCTGCAGTAACCCTGTGAAGAGCCCCTTGGACAGACAGGATGGCCGACACAGTCGGAGAGAGATTTGAGTTCTGAGAGGGGTGAGGAAGGACCTGTCCTAAGCTCCTTGCTATCTTTCCTGCCTGCTTTTGCCTGTGTTGTGCTCTTGCTCTGTCCCGGCACCGCTCAGCCTGGCACAGTGCCCTGCTTCTGTGAGGACCTGCCGAGCTGTGGGCCTTGGAGGAGCTGACAGCTGGGGGCACAGACCGGGTGCCATGGGGTGGTGGCCCGCCATCCATCCTGCCCTCTCCCCACACCCACCGGCAGGCCAGGGCCATGGCTGTCACTGTGGACATCCCCATCCACAGCTCAGAAAAGCCCCGGTGTGAGTTTCAAAGTGGTGGGACTGTAAAGCCGGCTGGCCCAGCGCTGAAGCTGACCTGGGGAGGACTGTCTCAGGCTGGTGCAGCTGGGAGGGGGCCACACCATGGGCTACAGGGGTGTTTGTCAGAACGCACGTTGAGCTCTAATAAGGGTGATGGTGAGACACGGGACAGCGTGGCCTCCCAATCTGAAGGAGAGCCCCAGGAGGACAGGTTTGGAGGCCTCTCCTTGGAGTAAGGGCATAGCTCAGCCTGTTGGAGAGAGCAGAAGTGGTTGCCTTGGCCAGGTCAGTCACGGGCCTCGGGGTGTGCAGAGGGCAGGGCCCTCCTGTGGGCAGTCAAGTTGCCGGTGTGGGCAGCCGTCCATCTAGGTGCAGGGGTCATGCTGTGAAGGTTCCGGCCAGCATGGGGTTGGGTTCTCAGTGGGACCACACAGTCTTGTTCTCCCCCAGCTGCAGGAGGGCTTCTTTCTCAGCTGTGCCTCTCCAGTGCCATCTCATGGGGCAGCGAAGGAGAGGTGTGCAGGGGTTCTGCCCGGGACCTGCACACCCAGTGTGGGTTTGGAGCGGACTAGTGGCGCTCGGGTCCAGGGTCCTGATGATGAGTCTGCAGTTGGGGGTGGCCTTGGGCTCCTGTGGAGTGAAGAGCTGGGCTTGACGGTGCCCCATGGTGGCTCCTGGGACCCTGGGCTCCTCGTGTACACCGTGGCCTGGGCCTTGGCCCTGAGGGGGCCCTGGGACAGGGACTGGGAGTGTTTGCGGGGAGATGCTGGTGGAGCCAGCGTTCACACTTTCTTGATGAAGACAGGCATCTGGGCTGTGTGCATCAAGCAGAGCTTTGGTTTCCAGCCACAGGGAGCTGTGGGGCAGAGCCCTCAGCATCTCAGAACACTGAGTGGTAACTGAGGCAGGACGCCTTAAGGTTGCTTTTGAGCTTCGAGGTGACCCTGCCCCTTGGTCCACAGCCCTTGGAGCAGCTGCTGCTGGGGGCCAGGTCTGGGAGGGCTGATGGCTGGAAACTTGCTGGGGAAGCCCTGGGGTCACCATGCACCAGACACCAGAAGGGCAGCCCGCAGCTCGTGCTCACCGGGCCACACCCAGGCGCTGTGGCCCCGTCTCACTCCATCACGGGTCGGACAGTGCACGGAGTCGCTCCACAGGCTCCAGGGCCAAAGCCACCTCTGCTTCCCGACTGACCACAGGCAGGGCTGGGGCTGGAGCCCTGCTTGGGCGCCATGGACAGAGAGGACTTGGCTTCTTGCTGTGGCCGCCAAGTCACTGTGAGACCACCAGCCCCCTGGTTGTCGCCTCTGTGTAGTCTGCTCACGGCTGGCTCCAAGGAACACTGTGCACATTTCAGTGGCCCCAGAGCTTCCAGTGTTTGTAATGGCGGTGCTGAGTGGGCCTTGAAAGGGGTGTTTTCTGTTCTGCAGGTGACATGGCTGGAGTGTGCCCCAATGTCTGGTGAGGACATGTCGGGCTCTGATTGGGGTGGAGAGTGGAGCCCTTCAGGTCCTTCTGTGTGGTTTTAGGGGGTGATGTGTCCTACAGCTGATGGAGATGGAAGATCATGTGGTGCTCGTCTGCCTGATTAGTGCCCTTACTCAGGAGGTGGTTAATGTGTTGGTGTAAGGCAGGGCTGGCTCCAGGAGCCCTGGGGGACTGGCAGGTCAGAGTGTGGCCCCAGTGGTGCCTGCTCAGGGCTGACCTGCCCCGGGAGCCTTCAGCTCCTGTTTCAGGTCTTCTGTTTCTGTGTTTTAGGGAGACCAGACATCTGGATTCTGGGGTGTGCCCCTGTGCAGAGATGCCACCCATACCCGGCGCAGGGTCAGCGGGCCGTGGTCCCTGCTGGAGGTCACTCCTATGCTGCCCGGCCTGTCCCTGCTGTTGAGTGCTTGGCTTCCCTTCCAGGTGACAAAGCTCTCGATGGCTACAGCAAAAAGAAGTACGTCTGCAAGCTGCTCTTCATCTTTCTCCTGGGCCACGACATTGACTTTGGGCACATGGAGGCCGTGAACCTACTGAGCTCCAACAGATACACGGAGAAGCAGATTGTGAGTGTCACTGCAGGTGGGGGCTGGGCAGGCTGGCATTGAAGAGGGGGCTCTGGGTGCCGACACCTCCTGACCAGGGCGGCCTTCCAGGAGCTCTCCCTGGGCGAGGGTTGCTTCTTTACCATCTCCACATAGTCTGGGACATTTCCATGGGCTCAGACTGGTACTGCCTGGGCCAGCTGTCACGTGACGGCCCCGTGAGGTCTGCCTCAGAGGGAAGCGCAGAGAAGGGTGTCTTTTCCCCAGAGCACACCTAGTGGCCCCTTGCCCAGCTTCCTGTTCCTGAAAGGGGCACCACTCCCATTCGGGCTGGCTCCAGCCCTCAGGCACCTTCCCAGGTGGCCCTGGTCATCTCAGAGCAGCGCTGTGTCTTCACACCCTCTCCAGTGTCACCCAGTTACACTTCCCTCTGTTGCCCAAGGACCTGGCTTACAGGAAGTAAAACCACCCCAGGTGTCAGGAGTTCCATTTAGTATTAGCATTTACTCAACAAGAACTGGAGTTTGCCATGGACCGGGCTGTGTGCTGGGGGTACCCCTAGAGACATAGCGAGCCAGAAGCTGGTGTGGACCCAGTGGGGAGATGGCGTCAGACATACTGTGAATAGAGAATTACAGCCCTGGCCTGTGCCCAGCGGGGACCTGGAGAGAGGGAGGCTGGGAGGGCCCTGGTGAGGTCCCAAGCTGAGACTGAGGGAGAGTGCTTGACTGGGGATGACGTGGGCTGAGCAGGAAGCATGAGCCTCGGGCGTGTGCACGCTGGGTGGGCGGAGCCGGAGGGCAGCAGTGTCGACTCGGGTTTTCCTTCCGAGACCAGACGGGTCTGGAGAATTCACTGTGCCCCTGCGTGGGGAGTGGGGGGCTGTTAGGTAACATGGGCTAGGTGGGGAGGGCAAGCTGGGTGCACAGAGACAGATTCCAGAGGGAGAGGGGACAGCGGTCACCCGGGATTCTGGAAACCACCACAGAACCGCTGAGTTCCGGTCCCCTCCTGTTAGGACAGTGGTGTGTCTGGGTTTCTCACACATGTCAGCAGGCAAATGAGTGGACTGGGGAGAGGGCCAAGGTGTCTGGTTGCCGTGGGGACCTCTGACTGCCTCTTAGGTTCATCCTGGGGGACCTTCTTATGGTGGAGTCAGAAGCAGAGACTCAGCTTCTGTGACAGGAATGGCGTTTCACCCCGGCGCAGACGGGCTCTCCCCAGCGTGGCTCTCATGGCCGCCCAGCGGGCAGGCGCAGTCCTCATGGAGGCTGCTCATGTCTGCGTGGGGCTGCCAGGGGCCTCAGGCCCACGTGTGCCTGGCTGGCGCTGAGCACCTGCTCTCTGGTTTTTCGGAAACAGGGGTATCTTTTCATCTCTGTGCTGGTGAACTCCAACAGCGAGCTGATCCGCTTGATCAACAACGCCATCAAGAACGACCTGGCCAGCCGGAACCCCACCTTCATGGGCCTGGCCCTGCACTGCGTCGCCAACGTGGGCAGCCGTGAGATGGCTGAGGCATTCGCTGGGGAGATCCCAAAAATTCTCGTAGCTGGGTATGTGTCTTGTGACTTGTTGAAAAATGTCCCTGTCATGTAAATACATCAAATGTGTAACTACTTTAAAAATTTGTAGAATGAGTTAACCTCAGCACTTCGTGCAGTGGGAGACCAGATACAGCTTAGACGTCAGGTGAAGTCCAGTCTGGCCTCCCCTCCCCGCCACCGGCCAAGCGTAACCAAACCGAGTAGTGGCTTCAGCCTCACACAGGCCACGGAAGAAGGGACAATTGTCCTGTGATGTATGGCACCTCTTCTTACCCTTTCCCCAATCATGGTGAGGAAGAGGCCACACCCCCAAGGGCTGAGAATTCTTTGTAAACCACCTGCCCCCCCAAACTTGGGGAGACATTGTCTGGGGCTGAGCAGGCAGCTCTGGGGGAGTTCAGAGCAGTGCCGGGCCACCCTGATCTTGGGGTTTGGGGAGGGAGGGTGCCTCTTGTGTTCCAGACACTCTGGAGCTTAGAGACTGCCCAGGAGCCATGTCCACGGGACCCGCCTGGCTTACAGAGGGTCCCAGCCCAGGGCACTCTTGCTCAGGACTCGGGGATGAGGTCCTCCAGGACAACTGGCCACGGGAACGTGGAAGAGACCCTCAGAGGCTCATTGGTGAGGGTAGAGGGTGTCAGGAAGTGTACCCACCCACATTGGGGCAAGGTGTCTGGGCCCGTGGTTCTCAAAGGCTTGTGTTGCCCCAGGGGACCTTGGGCAGAGTCTTAGCAGAGCCTGTTCTACTGGCATCTGCTGGGGAGACCAGGGATGCTGCTCCATGTCCTGTAGTGCACCTGACAGGCCGCGTGGCTGAGGACGACCTGGGTCCATGTGTCAGTGTGCCTTGCGGAAGAGCCTGGGGTAGACCGAGGACAGGAAGTGTAGTGGCAGGGTGGCCACGTGAGCTCTGCAGGAGTGTCACAGGAGGGTCACAGCAGGGGCAGACGGGGAAGCCTGGCAGGGAGAGACCGCAGAACAGCGCAATGAGAACAGGAGCTCGAATGCACAGCTGAGGGAGCTGGTGGGGAGTCCAGGGGCACCATCACACATAGGTTGGGCATCCTGGGCAAGGGTGCTTGGAGGGTCGCTGAGAGCAGTGCTGAGATGGAGGAGGACTGGAGGTGGTCAGAGGGAACTGAGGGTGGGGGGCCGTCCCCCAGAGGGAAGCTGGAGAGGATTCGGGCGCAGGGCTGCTCCCCATTGAGGGCTGCACAGCACCCTGGGTCCCCTCACCCATCAGGGCAGCCCAGGTCCAGCGAGGCCTTCTCTGACCTTCCTCCCTCCCGTCCTGGCCCCGGCCCGCCCTCAGATGGCAAGCACTGGGGGTCTGAAGTTTCTGTCTGTGATGGCCGTGGCTTCATTTCCAGCATTTGAATCGTGCCTGGTACATAGTAGGTGCTTGATAAATAGCTGTCGTACAAACAGAATGGAAAGTAGACAGGTCATCTCTGGGACGTAGTCAGAGGAAAATTCAAGAACATTTCCCTGAAGTGAGGATGGGCGGTGTGCACAGACTGAGAGGCACAAAGGGGCACGTGTAGGCGAGCCTGGACCAGCGGGAGGGCAGGCAGGGAGCCAGTGAGCCATGTCTCCAGGTGAAGGGCCTGCAGGGCCACCCGTCCCTCCCACAATGAAAGCCTGGGGCAGTAAGACACCCACCAGCCCCTCTTGACTAAGATGGTCGACTCTCGAAGTCCAGTGACTCGGAGTGCTTTCAGGCGGTGCCCCGAGGTGGAGCTGGGGGCAGGCAGGGTGGCGGGGGGCAGGGGTGGTGTGCCTGCAGCTCTGGCAGGGCTGCAGCCAGGCAGCACTGGTCCCTCGGTCCCCAGGGTGCTGATGCTGCTCCTTCTGCACGTTCTTGCCAAGGGGGGCCACACGTGACGATGTTGGAGCCATGGGGGAGCTGGGCAGGGGCCCCCTTATGTCCATCACGACTCGGGGTTGTGAACATGCAAGGAAACCGGCTACCCTAGGCCAGGACTGTGTCCTGTGTGCACTGGTGGCGTGGACGGCAGACATCCCGACAGGCTTGTCGGCTTCCGGAGCCCACTGCGTGGACAGAAGCTCAGTGGTGGGTGTGGTCCTGCCACTCTCGGGGGGTGGGGGGGGGCGGGCAGTTTGGCCAGAGTGCGCAGGCCTGCACTCCTGCTCCCCAGGCTGGCTGCTGCCCAAAGAGGAGTATTTTCTAAAGTCATTCTTCTTTGCAAAAGAGCAGAGGGTGGGTATGGTTTGGGGTTTCTTGTGTTGGTGTAGACTCATTCGGAAGTGAAAAAGGCAAAGGGAGGTACGCGGTGGAGACAGCTCCCACGCCCCTTCTTTTCCTGCAGACGGGCCAGAGTGCCTAGTGCTCTCTGAATGCTGACTCTTTGATGGCCTGTGGGGGGCGCCCCGTGGTGAGGGCCAGGCTGTGTCCTCAACCAGAGCTACAGCCAGAACAGAGCCCCACCTGAGGTCTGCAGTGGGACCCCCCAGCCTCTCAGTGCTTTGCAGCACTGAGGGCAGGCAGGGAGCAATGCCTGCCGCTCAGTCGTTTTGGAGACGGGGTGCATCTCCAGGTGGATGGTGAAGGGAGAGTGTTGCTTGCACACAGCCGCACAGCCAGGGGCCCTCCAGCGGTTGGGGCAAGTTAGTGCTGGTCCCTCGGAGAGGGGCAGGCAGCAGGGAGTGGACTGTCCCAGCGGTGAGCTGGGTGTGCAGTCCCTGGAGGCGGCTGTGTCTGGCAGACCCCGTGCTTGGTTACCGCAGAGGCTGAAGCGCCCTCTCTCTGCACGTTCGTTATACAGCCTGCCCACTGCCGCCCTCTGCCCAGGGCCTCTGGGTGGGTGTTCCCCTGGCCGGTCCTGCTGGCTGTGTTGTCATGTGACTGCTGCGTCTGTCTTTCAGAGACACCATGGACAGCGCGAAGCAGAGTGCCGCCCTGTGTCTGCTGCGCCTGTACCGGACGTCTCCCCACCTCGTCCCCACGGGCGACTGGGCATCCCGGGTGGTGCACCTTCTCAATGACCAGCACTTGGTAAATGCCTCTGGCTGGGCCTCACCTCTGCAGGGATGGCCGCTGGGCTGGCTCCATGGGGTGCCTCTCGCAGTCAGGGCAGTGCCTGCGGCATAGCCCGCGAGCCTGGAGTGCCCTCCTCTGGGGAGCAGTCGATGCAGTCTCTGGCTCCCCCGGAACCTGGTGTTGGGGACCTCTTGCAGGCTGGGCTGCACAGCTGAGCAAGACAGAGGCCCCGTTTTCCAGAGACGCCCTGTGCAGTGAGGGTGTGCCCACTGCATCGGGCGAGGACCGGACCTCGAGTGACTCGGCGGTTGTGTTAGCCGTCCACACTGAGTGGGTGTGTGGAACATGGCACTGGGAGGCGAGTTCAAGCAGGAGCAAGGGTTGGACACAGTGCCTTGTCCTGCCTGTGCTCTGTTGTGTAAGTGAGAGTCACACTCTGGGACGAGCAGGATGACCGTCCCGCTGAGTGCAGGGGCTGGTCAGTAGGGCTTTTCCCAGAAGAGAAATCTGCCTTAAAAGTCAAATTGAAAACAAATGATCTTTACCTGGAGATTTGGAGGTGAGAGCTTCTTGGGGCGTGACAGTCGGTGAGCTGTCCCCACCTCACTTGCCACACCCCCGGGGCAGGCTTGTGTCTGGGACAGGGCAGCCACTTCTCTTTGGGCAGAGCTGTCGGGAGGGTGTGGGCCTGGGCGGGAGGCCCGGGACTGTGGCCTCACGGGCCAGCCACGCTTGCTGGGTCATACCAGGTCGCACCGGATCAGATGCCACCTGTGGACTGGGGAGCAGTGCTGGAGGCTGGGAGACGTCAGCTCCCAAGTTGCCCCTCAGGGGGACCCCATGAGGCAGTGGGGCGTTTCCCAGTTTCGCAGATGGGGCAACAGAGGCTCAGAGGGTCAGATAGCTTCACACAGATCCAGGCTTGGACCAGGAGTTGATGGAGGCGCAGAGCTGGGGCCTGGGGCCCTCAAATGTCCCAGAACCCGGTGATGCCCAAAGGCAGCAGAGGGCAGATGGGCTTGCGGCTGGCTGGGTGTCTCGGCCTCCTCTGGGTGTGGCACTCCACGCAGATGCGGTTGCTCATGTGCGTGGGTTTCTGGCACAGGCTGTCCTGGCGCCTCATCAGGGGAGCTCCTGCAGCCACACGGAGGACAGGTCCCTGGGCCCAGCCTCTTCCCTGCACAGACGCTGCAGAGATGCAGAGACAGCCAGAACCTGTGCTCAGTGGCCCAGGAGCTCCAGGCAGCTCCTGTTGGTGCACTGCTGGTTTCGTCCCCGTAGGGACTTGGTGAGCCAGGCCAGGCCCAGACACAGGAGCCGCAGTGAGCAGCGCTCTGCTCCAGTGGAACCTGTGTGTTAGGCATGGGGTTTGTGGGAGCTTTCTGTCTCTCTCTAGCCCGGGGAGTCTTTGGTACTTACTTGGCCCGCCAGGGACAGATAGGCCAGTCAGCGGCTCCTTGGTGCGGCTTTCACATCCCACTGGCAGCCGTGAGATAGCACAGTGAGGCTCCGGGGAGGTCGCCTGGCACTGACAGCTCCCGCCTCTCTGCTCCTGGAGTCAGGGCGGGGGCAGGGGAGCGCCTGGTCCCAGGGCAGTTTCTGAGCTGCCTGTGCTCCCGTCTTCACTGTGAAGTGGTGGTTGGCGTTCAGCCTTCTTTCTTCTGTGGGAGCGAAAGCGTCTTTACTTAGCCGAAATCTTCCTACAAGAGTTATGAGTTACTGGGGGCACCCACGACTTGCGCTGGGTCAGCAGTGGAGACTCCCTGTGCTGCGGGGAAGGTCCCAGCCGGGAGGGAGGTGCCCCCTCCGGGCCCGTTGGCAGAGACGTAGCCTGGGCCACTTTCAACAAGGGGCTTGCCCTGGACGGCTGGCTTAGCTGGTTGCAGCACGGTCCTGTGCACCAAAAGGCTGTGGGTTCGATCCATGGTCAGGGCACATGCCTGGGTTGCAGGTTTGATCCCCAGTCAGGGTGCGTGCAGGAGGCAACTGATTGATATTGATATTTCTCTTTCTCCCTTCCTCTCTCCCTAAAATAAAAACATTTCCTCAGGTAAGGGTTTTAAGAGAAAATGGGGGCAAAATGGGCTTTTTCAGTTGCTTTTCCACAGCCTCACTTTTGGGCTGTAAAGTCTCAAGTGAGTCTAAAGGTAACACCTCTCCGCAGCCCCCCGGCTGAGAAAGTGGGGCGGTGGGCGCTGCCCTCCGCGGGCCAGACAGCCAACTGGCGGGCAAGACAACGGGGTGGGCGGGGACTGGGGTGCGGAGCTGTAGTGGCAGGGGTGGCCTGGCGCTTGCCAGGCAGTTGACGAGAGAAGCTGGATAGAGAGAACCCCCTGTGGGCGCCTTTGTACCTTTACAACGTCGGGTGGCCTGCGGGCGGCCAGTTTGTGGCTCAGAAGTGTCATTGGAAGGGTGGGCTGGAAACAAGAGGTCCACTTCACGTGTCCTGACCGGAGTCCTCCTTTCAGGGCGTGGTGACCGCCGCCACAAGTCTCATCACCACCTTAGCACAGAAGAACCCAGAAGAGTTTAAAACCTCCGTCTCTCTGGCCGTCTCCAGGTTGAGCAGAGTAAGTCTGTGCGTGGGGAACGGAGCTCAGGGCGGGCTTCGGTCGCAGTTATTTCATGCAATTGATGTGTTCACTTTTCAGAACGCAGGGCACTTGGTGAGGGTTAGTTCAGCTCTGAGTCAGTGGGGAGCTTCCCTGTCCTTGTGGGGAGGGCCCAGAGCAGAGCAGCCCAGCTCCAGGCTCTCGCCCTGGGCAGGCGGGGCCTGCGGGGTCCCGGTGGGGTGTCCTGGGCTCCTGCCTGTGGCAGGGAGCCCTG
Source organism: Macrotus californicus (assembly GCA_007922815.1). Classification (NCBI taxonomy): domain Eukaryota; kingdom Metazoa; phylum Chordata; class Mammalia; order Chiroptera; family Phyllostomidae; genus Macrotus; species Macrotus californicus. The sequence continues at coordinate 25,088 of VMDR010004361.1, read as the reverse complement.
TCCTCACTGTGGTGGCCTCAGGCCTCGCCACCCCTCCCTTTGCTGCCTAAGCACTCTGCACCTGTCCTTCAGCTTTGTGCGCTGTGATTTGTGTGGAAGTGGGTCACACAGCCTGTGGTCTTGTGTGTTTGGCCTGTTTGGGTCAACATTGTGAAGTTGTCATATTTCTTTTGTGTGCTTTTTATTCATTTTTGATGCTGTGTGGAATTTGAATATGCCACAACCGGCTTTCTGAACACGCTCACTTGTGATTTCAAGTGGCAAATCTGGGAGCTTCACGGGGTGAAGACACAGGAGGCGGGGAGGCACTGGGCTGCGTGGTGGGGGACACGTGATGTCTTGGGGACAGTGCCTGCGCTGGGGGCTGTGTGGGAATTTTGAGTGAAGGAAGCGTGCCCTCTGGCCTCGGCGAGCTCACGGCAGGGGAGTACACATGGTGGCCATGGGGGTGCGGGGCTGGGGTCAGGACACTCAGTTCTCCCTCCTGAGGGACCAGAGGTCTCCCTGCTATGTCTCACTCACTCCCTGGTCCACAGAGGGCTGATGGGGTTCCATAGGTGCCATAGGGTCCTGTGCCGAGAGTCGGCAGCATCGCAGGGTTACGTCCTGCAGGTGGGACTGCACAGCACGCGGCTGCCCCTTTGCCTCTGGAGCACAGAGGAGAGTGTTGAATGTTCTCAGAGCTTTGAAAGAAGTAGGAGCCAGAACCTGTGTGGGTCTGTGTGGGTCCCCGCAGTGGGGACTTCTGGGCACAGCCTCACACCTGTGCTGACTTGCAGATCGTGACGTCTGCGTCCACAGACCTGCAGGACTACACCTACTACTTCGTCCCGGCTCCCTGGCTGTCGGTCAAGCTTCTGAGGCTGCTGCAATGCTACCCACCCCCAGGTACGGCCGAGCACAGGCCTCGTAAGGTGGGCTGGCCTCAGCCCTCAGGGGCGGGTCTTTCGCCCGGTGTCTCTAAAAGCCCTGTCCTGGGGCCGGCCCCTGCCCTGTGGGTGCTTTGCGAGGCAGCTGTGCGTCTCGGCTTTCCTGGAGCGGCCAGTGGAGAGCCGGCGCTGTGGGTACAGTCTGGAATCCGCTCTGCTTTCGTGTAGTTTCAGGTCTGTGCAGGTTGCTGAAACGCTCTTAAGATAAAGCGTGAAAGCGTGAGAAACTTTGTGTCCTGAGTTGGGAAGCCATGTAGCCTCAGCGCACACACCAAAGATGTGCGTGCTTACGGTTCATTCTGCAATGTTGCTGGTTGGATCAGGGCCTAGGTACCTACCTAGAAATAGAATTTCTTGGTTGAACTTTGAACGTGAAAATTTTGTTAGAGGCTCCCAGGTCCTTCCACAAAGAGTGATTTGTTGTAACCTTTACATTTGAACCTAATTTGTGTTTGTCCAGGGTACTTGTTCATTTTAAGTAACCTCTACACTAAGTGTCTTTTGTATGGAATGAACCACACAGCCTTGGTGTGGGAGGTCCCCCCACAGCCCCCCAACCCATTCCACTGCTCAGCCCAGCAGATCTTCAGTGGGACTGGTGCTGTCCCCTCCTCCAGAGACAGGAGGACACAGACTCAGGCCCCGGCCCCGCCCTGCCCCACGTGCCTCTGGGTGTGAGTTTCCTCTTCTTCCTCCTTTCAGCCTGAGGCCCTGACTCTCTCGCCCTGCCCGATGTGCTTGAGTTTGGCAGCCTCCACCCACCCTGGCGCCTGTGGGTGCAAGTCCCTCAGGGTGGCTCAGGCCCTGCTCAGCTAGGGGCTGGGGGCCGTGCCCCTCTAGCACCTGGAGGGGGCGGTGGTTTCCACAGCTGGGCCCCGCAAGCTATTTCTGACATTCTGGTATTTTTGTTGTTTCTTATTCTTTTTGGTCAGTTGTTTCTTCTGGTTTGAGTAGAACTTTTAAAATTCCCTCTTCTCTTTATTGTTTCTTGTAACGTTTTCTTTATTTCTGTTGGTAATAGCACATGGAGAAAAAATATTTTGCCTCTTTTCCCTAAAACTTTTATAAGTCGTGTTTTGTCCACGTGTCTGAGATTTTCTCTCAATTTACGTGACCTGTATCTCAGTGAGAGCATTGTGTCGTTTTACTAAAGTGTACATGTAGCTCCCTGGGTTGAATTGTCTCGTTTTACGTGGCCGCACAATTGCAGTGGCCACTGTCTCTCCCTAGTCTGAGATGACTGGACACTCAGGACCTGCGGCGGGCCACTGGGAGGGCAGGGCGGGCTGCGGGGGAGCTGGCCTGATGGCTTTCTGTCCTGCCCAGAAGACCCCGCGGTGCGAGGCCGCCTGACTGAGTGCCTGGAGACCATCCTCAACAAGGCCCAGGAGCCGCCCAAGTCCAAGAAGGTGCAGCACTCCAACGCCAAGAACGCCGTGCTCTTTGAGGCCATCAGCCTCATCATCCACCACGACAGGTGGGTCGGCAGGCGCCCCTTGCCGCTGCACTCCCCGTGGCCGTTCGAGCACGCGCTTCTCCCAAACACAGGCACGTGCGCTTCTCTTCATTGACCTCAGGCCTAGAGGGCGACCTATGCCCACACGCCCCGCAGGCTCTGGCCTCACCCTCTTCCCCAGCAGCACCTACCCCTGTGTGGCCCCTCTTCTATGCCCTCCGACCCTCAGAACGACCACACTGCCCCTGAGAGCCTTTGCTCTCTCTCCTGAGCATCCCACTGGTGCCAGGAAGGACGGGTGCCTGTCTGCGTGTGTCTCGCTAGTGTTCCTGCGCCCCAGAGCAGCACCCAGTGCCGGTGGCAGGCCATAGGGAGTGTGGAGATGACCATGCGTGTTGGTGCCGCAGAGAGAGGGGACAGGCACCCTGGGGCAGTGGGGGCGTTTGCTGCCTTGCCATCTCTGCACCACTTCTGCTTTCAAGCTGCCCGCAAGTGGCCTTGCTCGTGGGGCTGTGGCCTAGAAACCCCGTGAGAGCGACAGTGTGGCCCCGCATGGGGCTCTAAGGTGCTGCAGGGAGCACCTCGGGCCGCACACACCCGCTCCCGGCTGTCTTCTGCCACACGGCTCCTCCATACACATACTTGTCTGTGACAACACGATCCGAGTCACACTTCCCACAGAACTTTCCGTATCAGAGGAAGCCTTTATGCCTTTAGCAGATACATTTAAAGAGCAACAGCCTCATGAGGACCAAGGAGGGAATGAGCAGAGAGCTAACCCAATTTCGTGGGAACTGGCGCTTAAATATTCACCGGCCCCTTTTGCATCCATGTCTCCACATTTGCCCCTCCAGCATCCTCTCGTTGTCAGGGCTCCTGTTCGGCATCTCTCCTGGCTGGGGCCTCTGGCCGCAGTCCCATTCCTGGCCACAGCCTGACGGCGCCCCTGGCTCCCGCTGTGCATGCAGGATGGTGCTGCAGGAGTGGCTGGGTTTGGGAGGCCGCCCCGTCTGTCCCAGCCCTCTGCGGTTGGAGGGCCTGTGCCGGTGCGCTCGGAAAAGCCCCAGTGGTCTGTGACTGTGGGCACTACCCGAGGGATGTGGAACTGACTTTTGGGTTTATGGTTCAGGCTTTTACGTCTTGGGAGGCCCCTGCAGCCTCCACGTGAGTGGTGTGGCGCCTGAACAGGGCACCGTGTCGCTACTGCCATGCTGCCGTGCTGCCATGGACGCAGCACCACTCACCCGCTTCTCCTGGCCCCGCAGCGAGCCCAACCTGCTCGTGCGCGCCTGTAACCAGCTGGGCCAGTTCCTGCAGCACCGGGAGACCAACCTGCGCTACCTGGCGCTGGAGAGCATGTGCACGCTGGCCAGCTCCGAGTTCTCCCACGAGGCCGTGAAGACGCACATTGAGACGGTCATCAACGCTCTGAAGGCAAGTACTCGGTGCTCAGGGACCTGTGTCACCATCAGGGGCACTGCGGGTGGGCACAGCCGCCGGGGTGGCTGCCCACAAGACCAGGCTGCTGCTCCGGGTGCACGGTTCCCCTTGGTGCTGCTGCGCGGTGGCCCAGGCCCTTCTGTCCCCCAACCTGTGAGGCAGCCTCTGTTGGCTGCAGCCCCGACACTGTGCCCTCCGCAGGCAGGGCCGCACCAGTGTCTGCAACAACAGGAGCAGTTCTTTTTGGTAGCAGGGTGAAATCTTTTGTCTCTTTCCAAGAAAACTCACCCTTTGCAAAAGAAAATTCACTTTTTTCAAGGAGTTAAAGTTCCAGACTCGGAAGAGCCAGGTGGAGGCTGTCTGTTCTGCCGCAGACACGTCAGTGCCCGTGGCGTTCCCAGCTGCTCGTGAGCGCCTGTGGGGCTGGTGGCAGGCGGGGGCCTAGAAGAACGCTCCGTGTTTGCACAAATTTAACAAGACATTTTGGGTGCTGATTTGAATGGAAGGCCCAGGGGTTTGGAGCGAGCCTCATGCTGTCCTGGGTCCCTCCAGGCCCTGGTTCAGGAGTGTGCTCAGTCCGTGGCCTCACAGACTGGCCGTTGCTCTTAATGTCACTCGGTGCTGAACTGGCACTGCTCAGGCTGTCCTGTGCTGAGAAACGGTGCCTGGGCCTGCGGCAGGGTGAGAGCCAGCATGGCGACGTGCTCCCAGGCAACACGGAAGGTGTCCCCTAGGAGACGGAGCTTGATTCCGGGCAGTGCAGCGGTGAGGGGGGCAGTGAGCTGGCATGTGAGGGGCCCCGCCGGTGGGGGTCCCTGCACTCGGATGGTGAGTGAGGAGAGCCCCGAGCCAGTGTCGGGACCCCAGTGGAGGCCTGTCCAGCCAGCCCACGGGTCTTCCTGTGCTCCTCACTCTGTGCCTCGTCCCCCAGACGGAGCGGGACGTGAGTGTGCGGCAGCGGGCCGTGGACCTCCTCTACGCCATGTGTGACCGCAGCAATGCCCAGCAGACTGTGGCCGAGATGCTGAGCTACTTGGAGACGGCTGACTATTCCATTCGAGAGGAGATCGTGAGTCCGCCAGCCTCACGCTGTCACTCGCCACAGACCCTTGTGCCTCTCAGCTCAAGCGTCTTCTTAGTGGCTCTGGTTCTGTTCCACAGACTTTGCTGAGAGTCTGCTAGGTCCCGGGTAAAGTTCCCTCTGCTTTAGCTTTTTACTCTATGTTTTTGGGAAGGCTTTCAGTCTTGGAACAGTGCCCAGTGACAGGCCATTCGGGCACTGCCCACACAATCAGGGAAATCTCTGCCCCTCAGGCTCCACGGGGGCTTCAGTGGGGGTGGCCGAGGTCCGCCTGGGTGCAGAGTCCCATGGGCAAGACAGCGTTGGGACCGTTGAGTTAACCCGTTGCTTGGCGCGCTTCCCTAACCCCTCGGTGGTACATTTAGGAAGAAAAAGGGCCTGAGCCCTCCCTGTTCACTACCTGGCAGTCTTGGTTTCCAGCGTTCTCTTGTCGTCTGCAAAGAGGGTGCACACCCGACACCATCTGAGCTCAGCAGACACCCGCTCTGGGAAGGATTAGAGGCGGGTGGTCCCAGTGGCCGTGGCCGCAGAGAGCAGGGCCTGTGCTGTGTGTGGTCCACGCAGGTCTGCTGCTGGTCCCCAGGGGCTCAGGCTCATGTCAGCCTGTGGAGCGGAGCTGACGAGGTGGGCACCCACAACCTCCCCGTTCTCGGTGGTAGAGAGACCAGGGGACATGGAGCTGTCGTCCCACCTGCTGGCGCACTTGGCCAGCTGACTCGTGTGCGCCCTGCCTGGGGGTTGGACCCATAGCCTTGGTGTGTTGGGATGATGCTCCAGCTAGCGGAGCTACCTGGCCAGGGTGGAGAGGCATTTCTTATTTGTCTTTCTGGGAGCAAAGTGCAGCGGAGGCCTCCTTGGGGGCTTTGTGGAGGAGCGTCCAGTGTCACAGCTGGCTGTGAGTGACTTGCTCCTGGGCTGGTGCTTCTGAGTGTATGTGTATGTGCCAGGTCACACCCTGAGCTCTGTAGGGGTCATTTAGTGAAAGCTGTGGCCACCCTGGCCAGGCCGAACGCCAGGTGCTGGCCCTCAGTGCTGAGTGGCTGGGCTTCAGTGAGGAGTTTGGGGCTGTCCTGGAGCAGAAGGTCAAGGTGGGCTTCTCAGAGGTGGCGACTCTTGAGCTGAACTGTTGACTGGCTAGCAGAGAGGCTGTCGAGGCAAAAAGGGTGAAGGTGTGTGGGAGACGAGGTGCGGGGAGGCGGGGCTGGGTGCCTGGTCTGGACCCCTGGGGGGTGAGGCCGGCTCGGGCATTGCAGCCCTTGGCTGGGGTGTCCTTCCTCATGCTGTCTGGCTGCTGAGCAGAGAGGGGTGTGGTCTCGTGTGGGGTGGTTTCTTCAGGTTTCAGGCATCAGACAGCTCTGTGTTGGCTCTTAGGCCCTTTTAAATGATGAGTGACAACCCTCGGTTTTGATCACGTGAGGAGTGAAGCAGATGCTCTTAGTTCCCAGTAACTGCTCTGTCTGTCCATCGGTCCGGCCAGGCGTGTCTGAGCTGTTGTGCTAGCTGCTGCACATCCACCCTGGAGCACGTGTGCATCCTGCCCTGCCCCCAGGGAGCCTTTCTGTCCCTGGGGAGGACACTGCGTAGGCAGGGCAGCAGGCAGGGCAGCGGCCTGCTTGTGATGTGGCTGAGGATGGATGCAGGCGGGGCCTGGATCCTGGGGGCCTTGGGGTGGCCTGCTGTGGGGGCTGGGGGCTTCTGCAGGACATGGCGGCGAACTTGTGGGAAAGGGTGAAAGGCCAGAGGCTGCTAGGGGCAGGGGGGTGTGGAGCGCTGCGGAACGGTGGCAGCGGGACGTGGGCCAGTGTCATCCTGAGGGCCAGGTGCACGGCTGCAGGTGAGCTGAGGGTGGGATGAGGCACGTTCAGGAATGGCCCTCTGGGCTATATGGGGAGTCTTGTGGAGGCTGAGGGGGAAGGCAGAGCAGGTGGACAGTCCAGCAGAGGTCAGGGCTCGGTGCGGAGGTGGGGGAGGGCAAGGTGGCAGTGCCCACTTGAAGGCGAGAAGCTCAGCAGGACGTGGTCTGGTGTGGGCAGCTGCTCCGTACAAGAAGAGGGTGACATGGGGTGTTGGGAGCTGGTTGTGACCAGCCCAGTACAGTTGTCCTGGGGCAGTGGTGTGGCTGCGGAACCCTCTGAGGTACGTGGGGGTACATGAGCGGTGGGTCTTCTGTGGACAGCAGAAGGGAGACTGGTGAGGAAGAAAGGCCGGAATAGCAGACCCAGAGCATGCGGCCGCTCTGTGTGCCGGAGGCAGAAGGGGGACCGGGACTGGCTTGGCTGTGTCCAGTCAGGCGGGCGGTCGTGGGCTCCTGCTGCCGGGACCAGTCTCTTCTGTGTGTTCCTATGCGAGTCATGTTGTGTCTGTTGCTGGAGGGTGGTGTGGCCCCCTCGGTTAAATCTGCGCGTCTTAAACTGTCCGGGCTCCTCTGAGAACCGGTGAGAGTGCTCACCGCTCAGGAGGCTGCGTGGGCTCAGGCCTGCAGCCCCGTGGGGAGGCCCTGCTGTTGCAGGGCCATGGGCACCTACCCTCAGCGGCCGCCCCTGCAGGTGCTGAAGGTCGCCATCTTGGCAGAGAAGTATGCCGTGGACTACACGTGGTACGTGGACACCATTTTGAACCTGATCCGGATCGCCGGCGACTATGTGAGCGAAGAGGTGTGGTACCGCGTCGTTCAGATTGTCATCAACCGGGACGACGTGCAGGGCTACGCCGCCAAGACGGTGTTCGAGGTACCTCAGCTCGCCCCGGGGGTGCAGTCCTGGCGTGCAGCTGCTTCCCTCCCATCTGCTGTTGACCGTCCTTGGAGGGCCCAGCTCTTCTCCTGCTGACCCCTCTGCTGGACTCTCAGCTCCTCCTCACCCTAATCTCCATCCATGTCGCCGACCACGGGTGGGACACCCTTGGCTCTCAAGAGGCCACCTGAGCACAGTGCCCAGGGCTGGCGTCTTAGGCTTGTCTCCCTGTGCGCGAGAGCCCACGGGGGCCCCTGGGGAGACCCTGAGGGGCACCTGCCCCCCACCCGGGGCCTGCATGTCAACTTTGGGGAGCGCAGCTCTCGTGATGGGGCAGGATTGGCCATGTCTCTGCCCCTGGGGCTCCTCAGTGGCAGCACCTCTCCTGTGGTGGTGGGAGGATAGGAGGGCGGGACTGACGCAGCCCCATGTCTGCTCGCTGTTATGCAGGCGCTGCAGGCCCCCGCGTGCCACGAGAACCTGGTCAAAGTGGGCGGCTACATCCTGGGCGAGTTCGGGAACCTGATTGCTGGGGACCCACGATCCAGGTAGGGTGCCCCTGGGGCATCAGGGAGCATCTCGCCTGATGCTGAGCTACGCCTGCTGGTTCTCACGTTGGTGATCTGACGTGGCCACCGGGTCGGCTCAGAGCAAGACCACCTCCACTCTGTTTCCCTGCAAGCAGCACAAAAAGTAGGGGTCCAGGTGGGAAATACAGATGTGGGCGTGGGTCACTTTGTCTCCAGAGGAAGCACCCGCTCCCTGGGCAGAGTGGCTCTGTCCCTCCTGGGGGGACCCTCAGGGCCAGGCTCAGGCTGCCTGCTCAGGTGAGAAGGTGAAGGGCTCCTGGCCGTCTGCTTCCCTCCCTGCCCCAGCCCGCTGGTCCAGTTCACCCTGCTGCACTCCAAGTTCCACCTGTGCAGCGTCCCCACCAGGGCCTTGCTGCTGTCCACCTACATCAAGTTTGTGAACCTCTTCCCGGAGGTGAAGCCCACCATCCAGGATGTGCTGCGCAGCGACAGCCAGCTGAAGAACGCGGACGTGGAGCTGCAGCAGCGGGCAGTGGAATACCTGCGGCTGAGCACGGTCGCCAGCACCGACATCCTGGTAGGCCTCGGTGCTCCGGCCCCTGCCCCCAGCTGTGCCGCTGTGCTGACCCACTCCTTCCCCACAGGCCACCGTCCTGGAGGAGATGCCCCCGTTCCCAGAGCGTGAGTCGTCCATCCTGGCCAAGCTCAAGAGGAAGAAGGGCCCAGGCACAGTGGCAGGCCTGGAGGAAGGCAAGCGCGAGCGGGGCGCCGACGTCAACGGGGGCCCTGAGCCGGCCCCGGCCAGCGCTGCGGTGGGTCCCTCCCTGAAGCCAGCACCCTGCCCAAGCTCCTTTGCCACCTCGTCCCCGAGATTCAGGGTCAACAGAGCATTTGTGTGCTGGGGAGAAGTTTTTGTTAAACAGAAGAGTATGTACTGAGAACCTGGTGGTGGCCCCAGGCCTGAGGCCTTCCCCGTCCTGCACCTGGGAGCCCCGGGAAGCGTCCTCCTGCAGACAGGCCCACGTCTGTCTGCCAGACTCTTTCCACTGATGTCGTGTGGGCCCCCTTCAGCTCCTGGCTCTTCCTGGTGGCCCTGTGTTTTGGAAAGTGTGGTCATGCGCCTTCTGTTGCAGAACTGCCTCCTGTGGGAGGCCTTCCCCGCTCTGTTCTGGCTCCAGGTGGACCCGCCTCGTGCTGCTCTTGAGAGGTGGGTGGGCGTGGACCAGACGAGGGCACGCGTCCCTGCTGCGGGTGGCGTAGGGACCCTCGCGTGGGCACGCGTGCCCTTTGACGGTGGTGGAGGTGTTGAGAGCGCCGTGTTTCCTTGCTGTCCCCGACTGGACTGGGAGCTTCTGGAGAGCGGGCACCCTGGCTGGCCCGCATCAGTGCCCTCAGTGATGCGACCTGGCTCCCCAGGCCCGGGGGCTTTCTACTTGCCCTGGAAGGGTTGTTGGTTTCCTCTCTAGGACACCGGTCCAGGGATGGGAATAATGTCACTTCCCAAAAGTGGGCGGCCTTGGTGAGGATGAGCTTCAGAGCTCCCGTTGGGTTTGCTGTTGAGAAAGTGCTGATGTCCAGCCCGTGCTCCTGAGCAGGGCCCCTTGACATGACCCTGCTCCACCGGTGTGCCCTGCAGACTGGGCCCGCCTGTCCGGCCAAGGATGCGGGAGCCTGTGTTCAGGCCTTGCTGTCAGGCTGTCGTCGTCCCCCCCCCCCCCCCGTCCCCAGCTGCTTTTCCTCCAGAGGCTCTCTCTTCAGGCCGGTGCTCACCATGTCTGCTGCTGAGGCCCTCTCCGTGGCCTGTTCCGTGGCCCAGGCAGTTTGAGTTTCAGGCCCCATTGGCTTTGGAGTGAAGGACAAATGCACACTTTGTCTCCCAGTGGCCATGATCCCTCCCACGGGGTTTTCTTTCCACCTGTGCCTTTAACCTTGTCTTGTGGGCATGGGATGGCCCTGAGCCTGAAGGCCGTGTGGAGCTGTTCCCTCCCAGACTACTGGCACTGCTTGTGAAGAGGTCACAAGGGTCTTCCTGCTGCCAGAGGTGTGGACGGCCTGGATTCTGAAGTGGTGGGATCCCAGGCGGTAGTTCCCAAGTGCCCTGTGCAAGGGCTGGTGTTGGCGCCACACCCAGAGGCTCTGTGTCCGAGGGAGAGACTCGCTGCGAGGGGCAGGGCGTGCCGGGGTGGGGCGTGTGCAGGGGGTCAAGCGCAGAACTCCTTCCCCACTGCTGTCCGGGAGAGCTGCGCAGGCCCTTCTGCCCTGGGGCCGCCCAGGTGCCTCCCTCCAGTGCGTGGCTCTGACTGCGAGCACAGCACATTGAGGTGAGCCCAGGGAATGGGCTTTAACGTCTATTTTTGACAGTGGCCACGGGCCTTTCCTACTTGGTTTTTGTTTTGCGGTGTGTACACGCGCACCCCTGGCCTTTCAGCCACAGTGCAACACCCAGGATGCAGTGGGCCTGGCATCCAAGCTTCGGTGCTCGGCTGAGTGCTTAGTGGGAACCGTGCAGATGGAACTGAAGTAGGAGGCCCCACTCTGCGAGGCGCCCTGGGGTGGGGCGGGGTGGGGTGGGGAGGCCCTTCTCCTGGTCGGACCAGCGCACTCCCTCCCGTCCAGCTGGAGCTCTCCCCTCGACTCTGAGTGGCGCCTGTGTGTGCTCGGGAGGTGGGTGTTTGTGGCTGTGAGCTGCCCATGGGAGTTGGGAACCTGTGTCTGAGGTAGCTGTGGTTCCATCAGAGACCCCTCTGAAGGGCGAGACTTGTGGGGACTGGGGAGATTGAGGCGGGGGAAGCTGGACAGCAGGAGAGGGCCCTCCTGGCTGGGACCCTCCTCTCCAGGGGTGGACACCCGAAATGTCACTGAGCCGCCTGGTTTGATGTGAAAGCCGGTCAAAAGTGCTAGGTGCTGCAGAGGCAGTCTGCCCCTCGCCCCCTGCACGTGTGGCCCCACGTGTGGCCCTGCGCTGCCGCTGCCTGTCTGTGCGGCTGAGCCTCTGCTGCCCGGCCACCTGTGGGGAGGCTGGAGGCTCCTGAGCTGCCCTGTACTGCTGGTCTGGGGCTGCTGTTTACTCTTGTAGTGCTTTGCTGTCAGAGCGAGAAGGGCGACTTGTACAGACTGAGCACCAGGTGGACTCCCCTCGGAGGTCTCCCCAGTCCCGAAGGGGGGCAGCGGCAAAGAGGCATTGGGTCCTAGTGTGCCACAGGGCCTCCTAGTGGGCCCTCTAGGAACAGCCTTGCTTACCTCTGTTGTGAGTTTTGGAGTAAGTATGTGGCATAACTGGACAGAAGGGTCTCCCACTTTAAAAAGCACCTGCACTGTTGTGGAGGTATTGGTGGTAAAACCTTGCAGCAGCTGACAGAATGGAGAGGCCCCCCGCTCAGGCTGCAGGTGCCATCTGCACGGCTGCCTGTCCTGCATGGCCAGTGGCACGGTGCCAGGCCACCTGAGGTCAGCTCCCGGTGGTCACAGTGTGGGCAGGGTGCCGTCAGAGGTGCAGTGAGTGGGGCTACCGCCAGGCCTCTCATGCAGACCCTCCCTGGGCTGCAGACACGTCTCGCGCGCCTTCTCTTGACAGCTGCTCCGAGGCCTCCCCATTCCGCTTGGCCTAGGGGCCCTCACTCCTGGGCCGCCCTGGCGCTTCAGAGAGGCGGGGCTGCCACTGGCGGGGCTCCAGCCTGCACAGACCCACACGCTCTCTCTGGGTGTGCGTTTTGTGATGCTTCCTGCATCTCCCAATAGAATTCACACATAGTGTCACCTGCTTACACAGGTCACTCTTTAGAAACTCAGTGCGCAGCTCTAACGTGACCTGAGAGAGGACGGAGCCATTCTTCATGCGAGCACGGATTTCCACGTGCCAGTGCTGAGCGGGGCTGTGTCGGGAGGCGGGAGCAGGCGAGGCCAGTGCCCGAGGGCGTGCCCACTGTACAGGGAGGGCTTTGCCCTCCTCCAGCTCACGGGGCTGTCAGGTCTCTGGAGGTGAGGCCTTAACAGCAGTAACGGAGTGGCATCAGGATGTGGCCTCAGAAAGTTGTGGATGGATTTTTTCCCTTTGTGAGTGTCCAATGGGACATTCAGGTCTTTCAGAGCAAGTTTGCAGGGCAGTGTGGCTCACATCCCTCGTTCTTGCCTGTGACGTAACCCTAGTGACCACCAGAACCCCACACGTTTGGCGGGTGGACACCCCAGAGGTGTAGGGTCAAAGGGCAAGCTGCAGCTCTGGGACAGAGCTCCAAGCAGGGAGGGAGTATGACTGGAGCCTGGCTGCTCGTGTCCCGTGACGTCAGAGTGAGAATGATCTCAGGGTGGCTTGCCCTCATCTTTGCCAAGGTCTGACTGGCAGCCATTGTGTTTTGGGAAAAAAGCACCTGTGGTGGGGGCTTTGAGCACCCACTGTCTCTGGGAGGTGGCCGTGGCTGTCCGAAGGGCGCCGAGCAGCGGCTGCCTGCTTTGTCTGCTTTTCGGCTGACGGTCACGAGCACTGTCTCGGTTCTGCAGACACGTTCCTGTTCGGTCTCTTTCGTGAGGAAATTGTTTCAGGGGTTGTTTTCATTCAAACAACATTTGTGAAAAGGGGGTATTTTCCAGTCCTGCACGACTGTGACTCGCCCTCACCATGTGCTGGTCTTGAGGCCTGATTGGGGTGCAGTGGCTTCTCACTCACTGCCCAGCGGCCGTGCAGTGGGAGGGGCGCAGGCGCTGGCCTGGCTGAGTTCTGCGTGACGATAAGACTTTTCGCTGACCTGCCCTTTCCCTGGTTTCCAGTCCACGCCCTCTCCATCGGCCGACCTCCTAGGACTGGGGGCTGCACCCGCTGCACCTGCGGGCCCCCCACCCTCCTCTGGCGGGCTGCTCGTGGATGTGTTCTCGGAGTCGCCCTCTGCGGTCGCACCTCTCGCTCCTGGCTCCGAGGACAACTTTGCCAGGTAGTTGGTTTCCTGCTTCCTGAGGACAGGGACCCTTTCTGCCCCCAACCCTGGACCAGGGGCTGCGTGCGCTCAGCAGGGCAGAATGGACAGAGGTGTGGGGCCTGTGGTGCTGGGTGGGCTTGCCCTGCAACCACCTCCTCCTTTGCGGGCTGTCTCACTGAGGAGAACCCCATCCAGGAGAAGAGGGGACTCGGTGCAGAGGCCGAAGGGCTGGCTGTCAGCTGTGCCTGCTGTGTGTCTGGTGCTCACTGCGGTGTTTCAGCTCTGTTGTGTCCCGAGAGCCCACCCCTGTCTGCAGCTCTGTGCTTGCTCCCTGCACCTCTTTGCTCTCAGGCATGGCCACTGTTTGCCTGCCTGCTGGGCACCCAGACTTTCCTTGAGTGGCACTCTTCAGTTGCATAGTTGCTGCTCTGTCCCATAGAATCTGTGTCCGAGGCCTCCCCCTCCTCCGGTGACCAGCTCCGTGTCTCTGAGTGGCTCTCACACTGCCCCTTTCCACCAGGTTTGTCTGTAAAAACAACGGTGTGCTGTTTGAAAACCAGCTGCTTCAAATTGGACTGAAGTCTGAATTTCGGCAGAATTTAGGTGTGTATTTTAGTTACTGAATGTAAAATGCAGGTCAAAACCACAGTGAGAGCCCAGCTCCTGCCTTTCAGTGCTGCTGTCCGAGAAGCAAAACAGCAAGGGCTGGCAAGGATCGGGCCGGGGGAGGGGAAGAATGGGGGGCAGGCCTGCACACTGCTGCGGGGGGCGTGGGCCGCTGTGGCTGCTGCGGGGACAGGGTGTGGGTCCTGCAACTTTGGGTCTGCCAAGAAGTCCGTCTGGTTTTTCCCATAAAATAAAAGACACATTTTTCACTTTCACCAGTAACTTTATTGATTTGGATATTTTGAGTCTGTCAGCTGTCTCCCGCATGGCATAGTGCCGATTATTCTTAATTCTTATCTCAGTCACTGCCAACTTCCGTTGGTCTGCCCAACCGTGGAGCGTCGTCTGCGGGGACTGTCCACACAAGACCTCACAGACCACTTTGACACATTTGACCAGTCACAGCGCCTTCTCCACACACTGCACAAATCTTTTATTGTGTTTCGGTTGCGTTTTCACTTTCCTCGAAATCATAAAGCACAACATGCCGAAAATGCTCTGTATTTTCTCCCCCTTCAGTATTAAAACGGCTACACAAAAATTCACCATATATTTTAAAAGATTCATTTACTTATTCTTAGACATGGGAAGGGGAGAAAGAAACATTGACCAGTCGCCTCTTGCACGCCCCCTACTGGGGACCTGGCCTGCAACCCAGGCACGTGCCCTGACCGGGAATCAAACTGGTGACCCTGCAGTTCGCAGGCTGGCACCCAATCCACTGAGCCTCACCAGCCGGGGCCAAAAGTCACCAGTTTTGATAATTTTTAAAAAACGTATGCTGATGTGACAGCTGTCATATCACAGTGTAACAACACGGACTGGGATGAAGTGGGAGACAGCTAAGCACCACTGGAGCTGTCTTACGGAGAAAACTGAACGGACTTGGTGGCCAGCCCAGTGTCACACAGAATCACCACGCGACTGCCCTTCTGGGCGTATCCGCAAGGGTTTGAAAGCAGGGTCTGGACAAGATGTCTGCGCCCCAGGGCATGGCAGCGTCGTTCACGGTAGCGAGCACGTGGCAGCAGCCCGAGTGTCCATAGAGCGACAGTGGACACACAGGGTGTGGTACCCCCACTTGATGGAATGTCATTCAGCCTTAAAGAGGAAGGACGTTCTGAGCCCTGCTACAACATGGCTGGGCCTCAGGGACACTGCTGAGTGGATGAACCAGACACAGGGGGACAGACACTGCGTGACCCACTCACAGGAGGTCCCTGGAGGAGGCAGAGCCACAGAGACGGGACGTAGGATGCTGGGAGCCAGGGCTGGTGGAGGGGTGGGGAGCGAGTGTTCAGTGGGGACAGGCTTCAGTTTGGGAAGATGGAAAGTTCTGGAGATCATGGAGATGACGGTTGTGCAACCCTGTGAACGTGTTGTCATCCCACTGAGCTGTGCACCTGCAATGGTTAAGGTGGGAAAAACAAGTGCAAGTGGGAGGACAGGGAGAGAACCAGCACCTGTGCTCTAGGCTCTTAGGGGCCCCGTGAGGACTCACAGTCACTGCCACCCAACGAAAGTGCTTTGATGTTCCCTGGGTGTGGGCTGCTGACCTTGAGGGTGTGGGAGGGGCCATGCTGAACTGCTGTGTTTTGGGGGTCTGAGGGTCACTCTCCATCCTGAACTCAGGGTGTAAAAATGTGTGCAGAGGTCTGTGTAAGGTGTGTCCGTCCTGACGTAAGTAAAGGGAGAGTGTGGCACCCACGGGGTCTGTGGGCGAGTCCGAGGTCCTGCCCACAGCGCCGGGTCCCTGGGGCGAGCCCGGCCCTCCACTGAGACTGGGCTGGGGTGGGGCTCTCGGGCGTGTGCGCCGCAGTGAGACGGACTCTTCCCTCCTAGGTCGCATGTTCATATTTTATGGGAACAAAACCTCCACGCAGTTCTTGAACTTCACTCCAGCACTGATCTGCTCGGATGACCTTCAGGCCAATATCCTTGGTTCCATCTGCCCCATGCCCCTGACGGCAGCCACTGGGTTAGAGGGGGTTTTGAGGGAAGTTTTTTAAAAAGTCAGAATAGCATGATATTTTCAGGTGCTGCAGTCACCTCTGGTGTTTTCACAAAACCTGTAGATGTCCGCGCTGGGTGCCTCAGACCCCTTGGAGCCCCTTCCCCCTTGCTTCACTCTCCTGTGGCACTGTGAGTCCCTCTGAGCTCTGCTGTCCTTCTCTGAGGCTCCAGAGGCTGCTGCTGCCGGAAGCGGGGCGCGCACCACATCCCGGGCCCAGCTGGCACCTGCCTCGGCAGCTCCCTGCGGACATCAGCAGTGTGGTGGGAGCCCTCTCGGCCAGTGTCGCAGCGGCCTCCGGTCTTCCCGTCCTCAGGCTGGGCTAGCCACACCCAGTGGTGAGGAAGGCCCAGGCTCAACCAGAGGAGAGGCCTTCTGACCGCAGGCCATGGCCACTTGTGTCATGAGAGGAGCATGTGCAGAGCGAAGTGTTTCAGTCATTACTCGTACGTGGGATCAGCTCTGTTCAAGGTCTGGCCTCAGGTCAGCTGCGTGAGCCTCTTCTGAGTCCTGTCTAGAACGTCTCTTACCTCTGGGCTCCCCAGGCCTTAGGACCACCAGGGTGGCTCAGCTCAGACCCACGTCCCCATGTTGAGGTGGCCTTGACATGTGCACATCTGAGCCTGCAGACCAAGCCTGTGGACCCGACAGTGGATGGGGGTGCACAGGTGCAGCAGGTAGTCCACATCGAGTGTGTGTCTGACTTCACTGAGGCACCGGTCCTCAACATCCAGTTCAGGTAGGACCCTGGGGGTGGTGCCCACTGGCCAGCAGGCGTCCCACATCCCAGCTCTGGCCTGTAGCTCCAGGGGCTGGGGCGGGGCCTGCACGCAGCTGTGTCCCTGGGAGCCACTTGTCCTCGCTCAGCCTCAGCATCCCTCCGTCAGAGGCTGTGGTGAGGACGGGGCAGGGAGGACCCAATGGGTGCTGATGTGGTCATGTGCACTGCAGCCCTGGCTATGGAGCGTGGTGATGGGGGCAGATGGTGAGCCCGGAGTCTGTGAGGCGGGTGTGGCCCAGCCCCATGGGTCCTGTTGGTGTGCCGTGTGCAAGGCCCTGTGCTTTCAAGCTGACTGACAGGGGCCTGCCCCTTGGGATTGGGGCCAGCAGGTCCTGTGTGCCACTCGATGCTCGGCTGGCCTCTCCGAGTCAGCTGCAGGGGGTGGGTTCAATTGTGCTTGGAACATGGACGCTGTTTCGGTTGTTTTTTTAAAACCATCATTTCTGGTGTTGTTACTGGTTCATCACTGTCGATTTTCAGTGACTGCAGTAGAGGGGCATGGTCAGCCAGCTCTCTGTTGGGCATCTGTGCAGTCGAACTTCTGGAAAAGCATGTTTTCGACTCTTAAGTGAACAGAGAGCAGAAGATCGTGTAGTCTGTAGAGCTCAGGAAACCAGGCAGGTTCTTGTTGCCTGCTGTAGACAGCGTCTCTTTTTCAGTCTTTTTATGAAAGAAGAAACCCTGCCACAGTTGGAAGTAACTGGGAGTTATAGGACACGGACTGCAGGGGAAAGTCACGTCCTAAGGTTGGGACGTTTGCCCGAGGCTGGTCCTGGGGTGTGATCGGCCCCACAGCGCTCAGCTAGGGGGGCGCATTCCCTGACTGGCCTGGCAGTGGCGAAGGGCCGGCGAGCTGGCCCTCCTGTCAGGGTTAGTGTGCGCGGGGACAGAGCGGGTCCCGCCCACCCTTGCTGACAGGACAGCCCTCCCTGGCCCTGGAGACTCACACGCAGCAGGGCTGGCTTCCCGGCTGGGGTGCAGGGCCTCTGGCTGTCCGGAGGCGGAGCTCAGCCCGTCTCTGCTGCTCACAGGTATGGAGGAACCTTCCAGAATGTGTCCGTCAAGCTGCCCATCACACTCAACAAATTTTTCCAGCCCACAGAGATGGCTTCTCAGGGTTTCTTCCAGCGCTGGAAGCAGCTGAGCAGGTGAGCCAGCTGTCCCGTGGGCTGGGGGTCCAGGGAGGCTGGGCCTGTGGTCTTGGACTCGGCTGAGGTGTGACGCTGGCCTTTGTGTCTCGAAGTCCTCAGCAAGAAGTGCAGAACATTTTCAAGGCAAAGCACCCCATGGACACAGAGATCACCAAAGCCAAGGTGATGACAGCCTTGTTCATGGCGTTCCCGAGCGGGGCTTGTGTCTCGCCTGAGCCACCAGCACATCTCAACTCCCTGTCTCCCTCATGCAGATCATTGGGTTTGGCTCTGCGCTGCTTGAAGAAGTCGACCCCAACCCTGCCAACTTCGTGGGAGCCGGAATCATCCACACCAGAACCACCCAGATCGGCTGCTTGCTGCGTTTGGAGCCGAACCTACAGGCCCAGGTCAGGCCTCCTAAGGAAGTGGCTAAGCACGCTTAGGTTTCTCCTGTGGGGGGTGCACACAGAGACGCAGCTCCTAGTGCAGGGCTTGCTGGGTTTGAGAGAGTGCCCCTGGTAGCCCCACTCGCTCACGGGCACACCTGACATTCCCATTGCCCTGGAAAGCTGCCTGGTGCCCTCACTGTCTGCTCCGGCCTCCCCTGGAGGCCGCTGCGTGTCAGCCCTGCATTTCTGGGATGGCCGTGAGACACCCCTTTGCCCGGTGGGTTCCCTCCTGCTGCTGGGCTGTCCCTGGGGTCATTCTGAGCAGAGCTGCTGTGGAGGCTCTGGCACGTGCCTTCATGCAGACATCTGTGCTGCTCTCACCTGGGAGGGCCCGTGTGCACCTGCAGGCTCCCAGGGTCCTCACCCAGGTGGCTTTACGAGAGGCTGCCCCACGGCTCTCCAGCGGGGCTGGGACCTGCACGCCACCAGCGGTGTCCGAGGTCCCAGTGGCTCCTGTGCGTGCTGGCACGTGCCACGGTCAGACGTTTTCGCTCCAGGTGCTAGAAGCCCGTTTGATGCTCAAGTCTCTGAAACAGTGGACGCCTCAGAGAAGGGCGGTGTGCGTGGCCGCTGCCCGAGTGCTGTGCTGATGGGCCCCGGAGGCCGCTGACCCGCCCTTCTCGTTCCAGATGTACCGGCTCACGCTGCGGACAAGCAAGGACGCCGTCTCCCAGAGGCTGTGCGCTCTGCTGTCGGAGCAGTTCTAGTTCCTGAGGGCGGGGTCAGGCACGCGTGCCCGCACCTCCTTACCGCTGCCCTCGTCTGCATTCCATGCCACAAGCAAGCACCCCCCACGCGGGCCGCAGGGCAGGGCTGCGGCCACCTCCGTCGTAGGTCCCTCCAGCACAGGCGGGAGCACGGGCGCGCAGTGTGAGAAGGAAGGCTGAGCCTGGACTGCGGCCCGCCTGCCGGGTTGGGGGGGGCGTGGGTCCTGGGGTCAGATTTTATAGGAATCAAGACAGTTCTGTGGCTAAATCTACAAATTAAAGGGAAACTAGAAGTTTGAATGGAGATGCACGTTTTTGAAGTTGTATTGAGATGCTGCTCTTGCTGCGAGCTCGCCTGCGCTACGTGGAGACGTGGCAGCGTCTGTTGCAGGGCTCACTCTCACGAGGCCACATGGCACCAGGTGCAGGAGATGCGGGACAAGGGTCCCATGTGGCCTGGCCCTGTGCTCAGGTCCCTGGAATGTGGCGCAGAGCACACAGGCGACAGGCTGCCTGTGGTGTGCCTGTGGCAGGGACCTCAACGCCAGACACACCGTTTCTCACCCACGGACCGTGCGCCTCGGCCAGAGCTGAGCGCCCCCCTGCCAGCGCTGTGTCCTTGGGGGTATCTGTGAGGCTGTCGGACTGTGCGGTCTGGGGGGGTTCCCTGTGGCTCTAGAGGGTGTGTGGCTGACCTCACTTTCCTGTAGGTTTCACCATAGTGGCTGGGGACTGGTTCCCACCTAGGACTGGGGGGTTAAATGTGACCAGCAGAAAAGATTCTGGAAGGAGAGCTAGTCTCTTCCCCGTTGGTGGCCTTAAGCTGTCCTCACAGTTATCTTTGGGCTCACAGTGGCTGGTGGTGCTGTCCACCTTGGCCGGCACGGTGGAGGGAGGTCAGGAAGTGGAGAGCGTGCCAAAGATAAGCTGGAGCGGGTCCTCCGCACGCTGCTCTCGTCACTTGGCTCTCACGGGTGTCACCCTCTGTTTGGCCACCATGTTGCAGGTCTGCATCCTGAGGGGCCAGCCCAGGAGCAGAGCTGCGCCAGGGCCTCTGTTCAGCCAGTGGGCCGATGTGTGGAGGGCAGTGGCTCAGGCTGGCAGCTGGTCTGTTGTGGGCACCCAAGGGCCTTGGAGGAGCTGGGGCTATTTTGGCTTCCCCGGTTTCCCAGCAGGCCCTGGGCACCCAGGAGATGTTCCGTGGATCCCTGTGAGGCCTGTGCTGTGGGGCAGGTCCTGGGGAGGCCGATTCAGGAGGCTGTCGGGGTGCTGGGGCCCCTGCCACACTGCAGACGCCCACCCTAGGCTCCCACACCTGTCGTCTGTGCAGGCCCCTGCAGGGCTGCTCTGTGGTCCACGCTGACCTGAGGAGCCATCTCCTGCCTGTCCTTGGAGCCCTTAGCTGGACACAGTGGACAGTGGCACTGGGTTTGCAGAGAGCGTTGCTGGCATGGCTGAGCCTCAGGAGTGGTACCCTGTACTTTCGTTCAAGCTGCTGGGCACTGTACACAGCCCCACAGCTCCTGTGTGGGCTGCCTGTGGGGCGGGGCCTCAGACTGGTGGCAGTCGGCACTGTCCCTGGCCCTGGGCCCTCGCTGGAGTGTCATTATAGGTGTAGACCGTCACAGAGTGTGTTCCTCGCCAAGGAAAAACCCGTGCTAGGACGGTGATGGGGACATGTGGGTCGCCTCGAGGGAACGCACCTTACATACAGCCTGAGGTGCCGTCCTGTATGCCACACTGGCCAGGGACCCCAGCGACATAGGCGCCTGCCCTGGACAGGCCATCTGCCAGAGCTTGGCCATGTGGGCTGTGGGTAAGCGCAGATGCGCTGGAGAGGTTGTGCCTTTTGTCAGCGTGTTGGTTTGTGGTATAGGCCCAGCCTTGCCCTCTGCTATGCAGCACGTGTGGGGTGGTTGGCCTCTTAGGGGCCGTGGGTCTGAGTGACCTGTGGGACCAGGGCTTCCCTCCTGGGGAGTGAGCCCAGCCACAGCCTGGAGCCGCATCCCACAGGGCGGTGGGCTTCCAGAAGCGCACTGAGCTGGGAGGGCCCCGGCAGTGGGCTGAGGAGGTGAGAGGGCCTTCTGGGGTGGGGAGGCGCTTGTGGGGCAGGCGTGGCTCATGGGCCACGGGCGCCTGGGGGCGTGGAGATGATAAGCAGAGTTCCCAACAGTGTCTGTGCTTTGGCCAGTGCCAGTTTATTTGCCACCTGTCCACGGGGGCCTGTCAAGCAGGGTGGCCGTGGTGCCCTCCCCAGGGTGGGCTTTGTTGGGGCACAGGCATCCCTGATGGCTGGTGCCTGCACCCACCCTCCTCTCGCCCTCCCTTCCTGTCTTCGACTGCTCGGCCCCTGTCCTTGCTGCTGCTTCCCCGCCTGTCCTTGCTCGGGTGCTCTTTCCTTCCAGGCACTCCCTTTGAAGCAGCCATCCTTGGGTCAGTGTCTTCTTCCGGCAGGGCTGGGCAGCTGCCTCCCAAGGCTGGGAGGCTGTGTGGATGATGGGTGGCCGTGGCCTGGAAGGGTTTTGTGGGGCAGGAGGCCAGCAGTTCATTGCAGCCTGTTGGGCTGGACCGGGGTCTGCAGGACTCCTGCCCAGCAGCTCCTTCCCACAGGTGCCTGGGTGGGCTGCACCCTGGGCTCTTCGGGGCCATGCTTGGAAAGGGGCTGCTGGGTGCAGTGAGGAGGGGGGCTGGGGGCTGAGGGTGGTGCTTCGTCCTCTCACCCAGGGAACTGTTCCCTAGTCTCTGCAGCGCCCGGGGCCACACACGCAGCGACTGAACACCTGCAGCATGAGTACCAGCTGCTGCCCTGGGACCGCAGGGTCTGGGCAGGGCAGTACCAGCTGCTTCTCGTAGGAGCTGAGGGGGTGGCAGCAGCTGCACTGGGTGCTCACTTGGTTGGTGCCCATGTCGAAGCTGGAAAGGATCCACCACAGGAAGCGTAGGGTCAGGGCCATGGCCTTGGGCAGCCCCACTCCTCCCCAGCCACTTGGGAGAAGGGCAGACCCAGGTGGGATCCTCAGGGTGTGGCCTCTGTTCCCAACCTTCCTGGCTGTCAGGCAGGCAACCGCAGGCTTAGCCACCAAATGACATTTGGAGCCTCTATTGGGCAAGGTGGGCTCCACGCTCGGAGCCTGACAGTGGATGGAGGCAGCCCAGCCCCTCAGCTCACCTGGAGGAGGAGGCGCAGACGCCCTCGCAGCGGGTCACGGTCACGTTGGCTGTGCACCCCTGGTAAGTGATCTCCTCCTGATGCTCCCTCACACTGCAGACCTCTGAGCACGGCGGGGAGAGGGCAGGCCATGAGACACCAGCCCCAGGGCGTGGTTACAGGGCAGGTGTAGCCTCGGGGAACCCTGCGCCAGACCCTCGAGAGGGCAGGCCTCATGTACTTGCTGAGTTTTGGGCCCCAGGTCGCCCTAGTGCATTCTGGGCTGATGGGGAGAGGTGCTGGCCCCGTGGGGCACCAGCTGCTTAGCCCCTGAGAGGGGATGACCCTGGGGGCCTGTCAGTACTCTGCTCGGCCCACCCTGGCCATCTCCCCTTGTCTGAGCCCCACTGACCTCAAACCTCACACCTGGGACAAAGCCAGCTAGTACCCCTCAAGGTCAAGGGCTTTCTCAGAGGACGGGGCAGATTCCTGCACTGGTCCCCAGCCTCCCCAGCCACCTCCCTTGCCAGGTGATACCTACCTGTGGGCATAGGTGGCTCTGTCCTGTGGGGCCTAGAACCTGTAGGAGGGATGTGGGGAGGGTGTGAGTGTACCCAGAGGGGGGCTCCCCGCAGGGGTCTGTGTCCCTGTGTGGGTCTGTGAGCTCTGGCCTGCATCCACCCCAGGGACAGCATGGGTGTGCCACCGTGGGCTCCCCAGCAGCCAGGAGAGCAGTGCTGCCATTGGGAAATGCCATCGTGGAACTGAATGAAAGAAGGTTCTTGAGCAAAGATGGGTGGCCACCTGCTTTCCCCGCCCTACCCAGGCCTCACCCCTGCCTGCTGTGTCCTCCACAGGCAGGGACAGACCCAGCAGGGTAGGACTCTGGGTGTGTCCCCATGGGTCCCGATGCCCCAGCTGTTCTTCCCTCCTGATCTCTCTCTGGCTCCCTCACCCCAGTTCCTGGGGAACCCCCCCTCCATAGGCAATTCAAACCTAGTCCTTGTCCTCCAGGAGAACTGTGTCACCGTGAACAGCCCTGCCTGGGGCTTGTGAGGGGAGCCCAGTCCGTGCAATGGATGTTGTGAAGGGAATACCCAAAAGGGGGGCGAGTAGCACCCCTGGAGGACAGAGTGGCTCGGGCAGGCCTGGGGGAGGTGGCTGCAGGGCTGAGCTGGGGCAGGACCAACAGTGGGATGGGGTCTCTGTGCACATCCCAGCTCGGCCCCCAGCCATCCCCGGGGGGGGGA
Organism: Macrotus californicus; assembly: GCA_007922815.1. NCBI lineage: Eukaryota > Metazoa > Chordata > Mammalia > Chiroptera > Phyllostomidae > Macrotus > Macrotus californicus. The sequence continues at coordinate 1,865 of VMDR010004361.1, read as the reverse complement.
GGCATGGTCCACCAGGCTTTGCTCTCCCTTCTGCAGCCTGGGGGTGGTGGGATTTGTTGCATCCCATATCCTTGCCAGCCCCACCCTCCTCTGAGCTCTGATGGGGGCTGTTGAGGGGAGGGGGCCCTCTCAAAGGGAGGCCAGGATTGCAGCAGGGGACATGGCGGGTGGCACAAGAGAGAGCCAAGTCTGGGAGTAGATGTGGGAAAAGGGGCCAACTGGAGGAGGCCAGGTGCCCGGCCAGCCAGACTGGAGCTTGCTACAGAGGGGTCTGGGGAGGAGGGAGAGAAGAGCTGGGGTCCCATCAATGAAGGTTGAAAACAGGCCCCAAGGACAAGGCTGACGTGGCAGAGGATGGGCCAGAGACAGCAGAGGTGTGGGGAAGCCAGGTACGGAAGGTATGAGCCAGACAACCTCAGGGCACAGCTGGGGACCTCGTAGCTGACACCTGCGATGACATGCCCAGAGCCTGCAGCTGGTCGGGGCAGAGCTGGCTCTCCAGCCAAGTCTGTGCAGCACCCCGTGCTGCCAGGCTATCCCCAGGAGAAGTGCAGGCTTCAGGGGAGGGAAGGAGAGGCATCTACTGAGACGGCAGCAGGATGCTGGGTGTGCTGTGAGCATCACAGCCTGGAGGGCAGAGGCAGGGAGGTGACAGCAGAGCCCCATGGGCATCAGGCAGTGTGTGGAGACAAGAAAAGGCAGGGACTATGTGGGAGTGACCTGGAGTGCTGCCAAGTAGACAGGCCAGGGTGGGAGGAAGCATAGAGCGACTGGGGGCCCGCGGAGACACAACTCACTGGAGTAGCTGGGCGCAGACGGGAGGAGGGAGGATGCGGTGGAGCTGCTGTGCGTGGTGACGGAGCCGGTCAGGAAGGTACTGGTCAGCGGTCTTGTGGTGCTAGGGTGCCTGGTGGTGAGGTTCGTGGCTGGGGAACTGGGGACGGCAGTCACCCCAAGAGTGGATGACATGAGGCTGGGCAGGGGCACTCGGGTGGTGAGAGCAGTGGCCTTGGAGGTGGTGGACTGGGAGGATGGTGTGGAGAAGGCTGGCGTGCTGGCGGTGGTCCGGGCGGTGGCAGAGATGGCTGTGGTGCTAGAGGCAGGGGGGTGTGATGTGACGGAAGACACGTGCAGAGGGACTGTGGTGGGTGGTGACAAGGGGTGTAAAGTGGGGGAGAGTGGAGGGGAGAGAGAGGAGGTGAGGGGAGTGGACACAGCCGGGGAAGCTAGGGGGGTCGACAGAGGGGCTGCAGTTGAGGTGCTGAGATGTCCCGGGAAGGAAGAGGTGAGGATGCCCGAGCTCAAGGTTAGGGGCGGCTGGGAGGTAGGAGCCACTGAAGAAAATGGGGCAGGCGGGAGAGATTGTTCAGTGGGAGTGGATGTGTGGGAGGGCCCTTCAGAGGGAGACGGGAAAGGAGGCCAGCCTGTGCCTGGGGCAGAGGGCACAGAGGGGACAGCAGAAGTGGAGTGCTGTGGGCGCGCAGATGTGGCTGGGGCAGTGCTCACAGGACTTTGGCTTGAGTTCAGGGAAGCAGGAGGAGACGCAGGAGGATGGACACTGGAGCCTGGGGGCTGAGACCCAGAAGGGTGGACAGGGGAAGTAGGGGTTTGGACACTGCTGATGGGATGATAGGACTGGGTGGTCGCCGTGGTGCTCACCGTCCCTGGCGGGGGGGACGTGGGCGGCCCGGTGCCTGGGACAGGGACGTGTGTAGGTGACGTGGCGGTGCCTGTGGGTCCTGCCGTGGGCGGGTAAGGAGAGTGGGTGTGTGGCTGGGACGGGGTGATGACTCGGTGAGAGGTGGGAGTGACGGAGGAAGTGGCCCAGTTAGGGAGCTGGGTGGATTGGGTGGTCCTGGCCGGAG